>LR141013.1:0-13984 GCA_900659605.1 Tisbe holothuriae | reverse complement strand
GTAGTGCAATCACCGTTAAGTAGATATTTCAGTATATTTAAGTATTTCCATCCAATCTCCAAATAAACAATCTTACATATTTATGTTATACGGTCCAACTGGCCAAGCATGTAAAGGTTATTTGTAAAATTGCTTTAAATAAATGAGTTACAGAGCTGAAGTGGTTGTACAATAATTTGGGTTATTTGGTTTAAAGTAGGTTGAACGTATTTTATTGCTAAAGAATTGAGAATGATATGCGCAAAGAGCTTATATTATCGATGTGCGGGTACGCGGATCCGTATCCGCTGATCTACGTAAGCTAGATCCGAATCCGGAACCAAATTTATTAAGACCAAATGGATCCGGATCCAAGGTTAGTAAATAACTGAAATTGTAATATATTACTTATATTTATATATGACTCAGCAGACTTCATGAACATGTTTGCACATAAAATGAACATTTACTTAATGCTGGTTTCAGCCAATGAGGACTCAGTATTCTGGCTTAGTTCTTAGAGTAAGAGTAACCCCTCATGTTTATAGAAACACTGCATTAAGTGTCACATAATAGTACAATGAATGTGCTCATTAAATCAACAATAGACTAAGAGTCACTTTGACAGTTCAGCCCATTAGACTGATTAAAGAGTCACATTGACCGAGTACATAAGAGTAACGATGCAGACCATGCAGTGTTACACTATACTAGTAATTACAAACGACAAAAGTGTCACAATTAAGTTGATCATAAAAGCAACTAATGCAGAGTCATAATTGCTTCTCCTCAATATGGACACCACTGATGTTTCACATTATTGCTGAAATATTTCAATTAATTCATAAAAATACACCTTGGAAAAAGAAACAATACAAATAACCAAAAATGTAATATACATGGGGTGCAAGATGTGATCTCAGATAGTGACACACACAATAAAGTATGTTTAGGATGCTCAAACCTGTTATGAACATAGGACTTATTCAAATATTTCAAGCTTTCAAGCTTTTGATTAAACAATCATGAATCGTCGGAATTCGAATTTGTAACTGACTACACTTGGGGGGTGGCTGGACGTTGAACGAAAGCAATTGAACGAAAAAAAAGTGGACATTGAACGAATCTTTTTGGACATTGAACGAATGTTTTAGGACATTGAACGAAAGAATTTAGACTGTAGGGGTTCTCTAACATTCATTAAATGCATTGGCCACTTAGTTGTAGGAAAACCCTAATATAATGTGTATTATACACAGGAGTATTACACCAAAATACAGTACATTGATTAGTGCAGCTAACAGGCACCTATGCAGCTTTAATTTACAATATAGTTTGGTAATGCAAGTATCTGCATAGAATTTAAAATCATCAAATGATAAGGTGTTTGAGAGTGTGTTAAATATTATATTAGTTCTATTGAAAGAATGTTTGATTTAATCTTACAGGTGGCACAGTGCACCTCGGATAGTTAGTCATTCATTGCATTAAGATAAACAATACCAATCCCCTTTATTAATTGTATCCAGACCGCACCCTTAGTTTAACTAAAGATCAATATTTGATAAGAATATTTCTTTCAACACTAAATATGATAAAATAAGAGAGAGTACTGAATTATAGCATTTTTTTCGTTCAATTAGAAAATGTTCAAAATAAAATTCGTTCAGTGCAAAAAGTGTTCGTTCAACGTCCAATGGAAGCACTTTTCGGACAAATTTTCGTTCAACGTCCAACACGCCCACTTGGATAGTCTTAAGTCTGTTGATATTAATGATGTTAATACAATTTAAGAATGTTGCTATGAATATTGTCAATCAATCGTTAGTTTATGGTAATAAAATCACTCACTAGACATATTGTCAATATGCATGACAGATTATAGAATTTGCCTCTCAGCTTAAAGTTATCGTTCACTAAACATACTGGTGCAGTACATGACAGAACTACACATAATTGCAAAAGTAATAGTACCTATATATACTGTACATGACACTGATTTATGCATAACTATAATGTATGTATGAATTCAGGGCTTAAGAGAAATACATTACAAGTAATACATTACTGTAATACATTACTGTAATACATTACTGTAATACATTACTGTAATACATTACTGTAATACATTACTGGTAATACATTACTGTAATACATTACTGTAATACATTACTGTAATACATTACTGTAATACATTACTGTAATACATTACTGTAATACATTACTTTTTAAAGTAATGCATGTTATATCATTACTTTTTCTAGAAAGTAATAGTAATAGTAATACTTATGATCAAATTTGAAAGTATTGCTATTACAAGTAATATGCATTACAATTTTTCCTATGTAGTAAAGTTCAGCATTTGGGGCCAAAAATGGCCATTTTGGCTTTTCAAATATGAAAATTTTCTTACTTGCAAAGTGATCCATTTTTATAGTTTGCTTTGAGTCTTTGACTGTAGTAGATCTCTATCTTAAAAGAGACATATTGCTTGAGATGCTGATGAGTGATGACTTTGCAACATATATCTCAAATTGACCATTGTATACGTCGATTGCTGTATCCCCCCTCTGTAACTCAAGAACGAATCAAGATATCAAATTTCTTATTAAGTGCAAAAATGTTGGCCGCCATCGAGATATGTGGCAAAAAAAGTTTGAACCAAATCTGTTGACCATAGCCAATTTTGGTCCGTCGTATATCGTATAACGGCGGTTGGAGGCAGTGCCCCTCTGTAACTCAAGAAGGAAGCAAGATAGCAACTTTCTTATGAAGTACAAAAATGTTCGCCGTCATCGAGATATGATGCTCAAAAGGTTTGAGCTACGTTGTCCTAAAGTAGTCGATTTTAGCCCGTCGTATATCGTATAACGCAATCTACCAACCCCCTTCAACCGCTTTCTCGCTAACTGCACTCTTTCACATTTCACGCAACGGGGGAAGCCCCCAACCCTAAAAAGCAATGACCTCGCCTCCTTAAAAAATCATTGACCACATTTGCCACAATTTGAAAAGCCAAGGACGTCTCAAGATATTGATCAGATCGACAGGGTCACACATTGCAGACTAAACAAACAGTCTACTGACCATTCAATAAAAGTATAGTCCCCTACATTACTATATTCAACTTGTGTATTTCCCCTCCCCCTACACATATTAGCAAAGCGCACTGACCCAATTTCTCCCCCATTGAACTTTCTCATGGCCATCATGATCCACTTTGATCCATTCACAACGGAACCATTCAAGTCTGAACATGGACTCAGCAGCTGGGCACCACTCGATATCTCAGTCCGCACGTGGACTCCTGTCCACGTCGTGTCTCTTCGGTGGGTGCCCGTGTGAGGTTGAGCGGCGGCACGGGGGCGGGCTGAGGCTAAGGCGGAGTCCGGTGTATGTGGGCTGGTCTGTAGTGGTGGTTGTGGCCACGTTCTGGTTACCCTTGGTGGCTGCTGCTGTCATCTTGCATTTTGATGGACAGCCGTTTCTGCATGTGTTCTTCAATGGAAGTAAACAGAGCAGGTACTTGCCTGAAATCGAAGACTTGAGATGTATAAGATAGCTAGTATTCTACTTAGTAGCGGACCACCTGTGACCCTCCACACCCTCTCCCTCACCCTCCAGTTCTTCCACGCCCTCTCTGCCATCTTCACCGCCACCACGCCTACCCTCATCAAGGCCTTCAACGACCTCTGCATCAAGATGGATCACGACGCCGCCACGCAGCTGTCCACGTCAGGGTCGGGCATCACGGCGGCTACCAGGAGGAGGACGATGGCCAGGCTCAAGAAGGTCATCTTGGCTGTGGTGTTGCTGTCCGCGGGGTCGTTTTATGTGCACTATGAGAGGTTTCGTGAGGGGTGTACGCGGGAGTATGCTATCGGAGTGGGAATCACATTGAGGTACTTTACTGTTATAATTAACTTAATCATATGACAGCAAATCTATTCTAGTCTGCATTTGCTGATGAATCTAGTCCCTCTAATAAGCCTCCTTCACGGCATTCTCCTTCCCTGTCACATGGGAGAGATTCTCATTTTGCAAGTGTACGATCTTCGAGCTCGGACGATTCCCAAGAGCTACCGCGGTCGCATCCTCCGGCCATCAGAAGAGCGCGCTCGCCAATCGATGTACCTCCCAGACGGTGGACGGAAGAATCACAAGATTGATGAGGAAAAGGAGACGCCAGTCGGGTCACCGCCGTCCTACAGGTACTCAAGATGTTCCTGATTATAACCTTAAAATAGTCTTAGAACTCGTATTAGGTCGCAAAAGGGTAGCATGACTTCCAATCACCGGAAGCGAAGTAAATCCATCTCGTACTCCATCAGTGGCGGCGTCCACTCTGAAACTGCCAGTCAACGCAGCTTCAAACCGGACACTTCCATCAACAGCAGCTTCTCCTTCGGCGGCCCGACCTCAGTCTCAGCCCTGCCGGCTGACCGCCAGCCCTGCCCAGGAATTGACCCCGTGGCTGAGCGGTCACAAGATCTGCTAGACGCTGTGGACGCCTTCACAGAGGCGCACGGGACTCAGCTCATCATGGAGGCCGCAGTAGACGCAATGGCAATAACTCTACACCTCAAGACAGCCACATATGGCCATGTCCTTTTCTCAATACTACACTCACTGCTCGCCATGGTCTCATTCTACCGACTGGTTGCAGTTTGCAACCTGGGGCAGGCGCTCAATGTTGAAATGAGGGGGTTGGTCCGAGCGCTCGACTCGTTCACGCTGCTCAAGTCGCCCAAGATGAGCCGCGGGCAGGAGATTGAGCTGCGGCAGCTGCGGGACCGCGCATGCGCGTTGGAGCGCGGCGGGGTGGTGGGAGTGGTCGCGTCGTCGCTGGTGGTGTTCGTCGTCGTGCTGGCCGTCGTGAGCTCCGTGTTGACGTTCCAGTTTGACAGACGGTTGTGAATGTTATGTCAAGAATGAATATAATGCTGTGATATGAAAATATATTGTTGGGAAATGTACGCAGTTTCCGTAGTTGTAGGATGTTCGATACTAAATTCGTTCTGTTCGTGCACAAAGAGGTGTCATTTAACAGCCCAAGTATGCATGGGAATCACCAGGTTTTAGGTAATGGCCCTAGTGGGACTCTAGTTAGCAGCATGTTAGTTTTCAAACACATGACTATCGTCCGCCATTGATTTACTGATATTGATTAGAATCTGAAACCGCAATTTAGAACCATAGAAACGCGAATATTGTCGTCCATGCGCTAATTATTTATATTACGACGTCAAAGGTTCGAAATTGTCCGTAGTTTTTAATTTGTCATATTATTCATTACTTTTCCCAGTTAAAAATAAGAATAATTATGTATAAACTTCGCATTAATGGTTTAGAGTTACAAATAAATCCCTCAGTAATCTTACTCCTGTGTGTATTTTTAATTTTATTTTTCATTCGCCTGAAACCTGTAAGACAAAATCACTATGTAGCAAGACAGACATAAGAGATAATTATAGAATGTCACTATAAATACATTTCCTCATTGTCTAAACCAGTGGGGTTCACCATATTTGCAGACCAAATTACAATATGATCAATTGTATTCTCTATCCGTTAACACATTGAAATGTACACATTGAAAAGTACACATTGTAATGTACACATTGAAATTTACACATTGAAATGTAGTGGCCCTATTTAGCTTTAGTACAAAATAATATAATGTAAGCTTCTAATAAGTAAACGTATTTTAGGGTGGAATAAGAGACTACGAGATGTATTATTGTTTTCTTTTCTACTGAAAACTTGAAAATGTTGTGAATTATTTTCTGGACACTTTCATGAATTTAAAAAGAAACTCTTTCGTATTAATGGAGACATTCCTAGTTAAACGAGTATATCTTTAATTTGATTTTTAGACCCAGAATGGTCCATTTACTGCCAATATTGGAAAGCATTTATATAATTGCAATTGTTATAATCTAATCTACACAAAAGGACATAATACTGAGGCCCCACACTAATCTATTATATAAAAACTGAACTCTGGACAACTGTTGGTGTGTTTTATGATTATAAGCGTCATTTTACAATATATAAAGGCACAGGACATCATCCATCAAGGAGAACCAAAATCACGGACTCCACTTTTAATATTTAGAAAATCGATTGTACACTTTCCCTGACTAAAACGACCGACTCTGACATTTTGGGTACAATTTTCCTCGGTCAATTTTGCACTCGACGTTGGACAACCATGGTGTGGACATGCATTATTTTTGCATTTTTGTCACTTCAATTAGATACATTTATGGTCTTGGGTGCGCAGAATGCTGGCATGGGAACGTGGAACAAAATCACTATGACAAGTAAGTCTTAAAACTATTATTTATATTTTTTATTGTATCTATATGATTTACAATTAAGGACTATGTTAAAGGTACAAACTAGTTCCATACAATACAACAGTTTTAGTAGGGATGTCATAAACAATGTCATTTTAGACGCCACCTGGACGACTTGGGGACCCTGGTCTCATGATTGCTACTACAAGCCAGGTCCACATTGCAGCCGTGAGCGGAGGTGCAGCACGAGGAGGGTGCGCATGGGTGGCAACCCTGTTTGCGAGGGCGAGGACAAGCAGAATGGCACAGTGGAGTGCATCTGTGGTAATTAATTAAAAAGCTCTTGGACCAATGTGCACGTAAATGTAAACTATTCATTAGAGGCCATTAGAGGAGACTGCGCCTATGCTGAGCAAAGACTCGGCCTCACTGATCAACCACTGACACTGACCTATAATGATGAGGTCGATAGTACTTCAGTGGAATACAATGCCTATTGCAAGCAGGGCGGTTGGACGGTGATCCAATCAAGGGGGCAGTTTGACAATCCGCAAGACTATTTTTATCGGGACTATGCCGAGTATGCTAGCGGGTTTGGGGAGCCAGGTTAGTGCAATCACACCCCAACTTTGTCCTGTGATTACTCTTAACTCTGCAGGAAAGGAGCATTGGATAGGACTGGATATGATGTTTGCCCTTACGAACCAAGCCAAAGCGCAGAAGCTCTGGATACATATTGTCGACGCGTATGGAACTCCATTTGATACATATTATGACAATTTCAGGATCGAAGGGCCAGATGTAATCAGCGAAACTTCTAGGATAACGATTTATTGACATATGTTACTGACGTATAGGATGGTTATCGCCTCCGTATATCTGGCTTTAGTGGCCCCAAAGGAGACGCGATGGCCTTCCATAACAACCAACGGTTCAGCACAATGGATGTAGACCAGGACAGCCACTCGCCTTACAACTGTGCAGAATTTTTCACCTCTGCATTTTGGTACGATCCAGTGTTACACTCTTGTACTTCATTGTCAAATGAATCAAATGTATGCATGGATAATTTCAGGTTTAGAAACTGCCACCGTGCTAATCTGAATGGAATCAACTACAACAGTGCCAAGGTGTCCCAGGATCAGGAGGGCAAGGCAATCACTTGGTACTTCTACAACAATGCTATTGATCATAGTGTTAGTGCTGTCCAGATGGCCATTAAAGCAAAGTGATTCAGAAATTGAGGGAGTTAAAAAAATCATGCACATTCATTAATAAAGAAGCAAAAGTACTCATGCTCAGCTCATGTTTCAACTGCTGGAAGCAATTTCTGCATATTTTTGGTTATATCGGGCTACACTGGATTATAGGCTAGAAAGCTGAAATTAGTGCAGTGACCGTATACATCTGTTGGGTATGTAATTTTTAAACACAATAGTTTCTTTCCGCGGGCATTAGAACTTAATTAAACCTACAAATAATACAACCAAATATTTGCCATATTGACCATAATTGTATTGTAATAGCCAAATATATATAATATCCTTGATTACCTAATGTCCACCTTTAAATTGCTACATTCATTTTGGATACTTTGAAACTTCTATGTATTTTTCAAGCCTGTAATTGTTGTCTTTCAAGCCTCTAATTGTCCACCGAATCGTCCGACAAACTGTATATCAGTACTGTACTATTAATATCAATACTGATCTCGTATATAATCTTTTTCGTCCTTTATGGCTTCTTCATAAGTCGGCGGTGGGCAGTCGGGGATATCGTCATAGTCTGGCAGATCATCAGGCACACGCTGGCTTGCCGTAAAAGGAAGCTCATTGACAGACGGATCACTAGATGGCGGCATTCTCTGGCTTGCCGTAGAGGGATGTGCATGGACAGATGGGTGCCTTGGTGGCACCCTCTGGCTTGCCGTAGAATGTGGTTGCCTTGACCTTGTCTCGGGCCGTTGACTTATTGCAAGGTGTTCTTGTCGAGTTAGCGAAGCTAGCCTTAATGCCCGACTGTACGAGGACTCATCCGACTTTTTCACTGCCAAACAAAGGCAGACGAGAATAATTGCGCAGACGCCACCGACTAAAAGAAATTAGATGCCATTTAATATGTCTTTATGCCATCCAAACAAACCTGTGAATGCAATCCGTGTATAGTATCCACTATCCTCTTCCTCATTGCGTGTATACGTGTGGACCTTCTTTCTTTTAAACTTGGATCTGTGAACGTAGAGCTCGCACAGCTTTTGTCTATTGTTGACATAAGGCTTGAAGACATACGCGCTCCCCGGTGGATGTACTAAAAGGAGACATTTTATACATTTATTTAAACTTTATTATTTGTAGTTCGTACCTATCTTCATATCGAGTCGTAAAAGGTTTTCTCTCTTTTGACACTGGGAAGAGGTTGTCGGAACCAGCGGCCAATGCTTTGGTTCTGGTAGTCCTTCTTGTCGGCGAATCTGGGCGTCAAGCCACTCTTTACAATATGTCTGCTTGGCTCGAATTTCTACAATTAGCATTAGATCATTAACTGTATTAATATTATTGGCCAAAAGTATATCTGAGCTTACCAGTGTATGCTTTCCCTAGCATCAAATCAAACTGTGAGGGCACAAAATGATGCTCAAACATATTGAAACCTTTCAAGAACGGCATTCTGTCCCTGTTGTGCAACGAAGTGCAATCATCGGCAATACGTGGATAACACTCAATTTCAAAGCTGTGACAGAGCTTCTATTAATACTCACAAGGTTATGTTTTAGATATTTATACTCTTTGCACTCATCCTCAGTAGGATGTTGATGACATGTTAGAAGGAGCAGCCGAATGTCCTTGCAATATGTAAGACTGACGTTCTTCAATGGGGTCGTTGGCTTCAGAAATGAATATGCTGTAATAAAGAAGGAATTAAGTTAAGCTGCTTTATGATGTGTATGTAGTTTAAAACATGGATAGAACAATTGTAGGCTTCAGGGAAAGGTTATTTCAACTATTCTCCATATAGGTCCTGCCCAGCCTAAGTTATACATGTGGTGACCCAGCAGCTTTCACTTTCCTTTGTGGCGTACAGCGTGGTCTTGCAATGAGCAAAAAATAGTGAAAACAGAGATGAATGTCAAAATAAAAAGGCTCGTGCTTTTATACGTGCGCAACGTTTTTCCGATTTTTGGACGTGTCCACACCTTAAAAGTTGTCCAGGGGGGTATACATTAATATGGCAAAGTGGCTGTATGCAGCGGTTCTAGTAACTATGAGAAGGGGAGCTTTTCCCCGAAAATTAGGACGTGGCCAACTTGTAGCTCATAATTTTAATACATAAAGGTGGACGTGTCCACATCTCAAAGGCAATTAAAAAGGGTAAAATTGAGATTGTATTAGTAAAGTTGTGACATACCTAAAGCTATATGGCTTGTATGACCAGTGTGACTTGGCCACGTACTATGAACCACGTGCTCAACTGAGGCCACGTGGTTTCAACCACGTGGCCTCAGTTGAGCACGTGTTTTTCAGGTCTCAACCACGTTTCCAAGTTCGACACGTGGTTCAAGTACGTGTCCTAGTTGCACACGTGCTTTTTTATTGTGACAGAGAATAAGAGTAAAAACGCGAGGCTATGTACTTGCGAGGAGGAAATGTGCGAGAGTAGTAAATGTGCGAGATTAATTTTAGTAATGGACCGGGAGAGAAGGGCTCGGGAGGAGCAGGAGAAGAAAACAAGTATGAAAGAAAACTAGAAAAGACAAAATCTGGAATCCGTAAGAAAAAGCTAATAAAATGGCTGACTAATAAGATTAATGACCCAATTAAAGGGTTAACTAATGAAATGCAATATAGTATGGCAAATTTTGTGTAGAATATACAAGAGAGTTGGACTGGAATCGCATTTGATCTTGCCCAGACTGGCATCGCATTGGAGCTATCCTCCAGGGAGAACAAATAATAATAGTGCAAGAGAGAGACCCAAGGATGTTTGAATTCTTTCATCCAAGGACAGACCTGAAGGTTACAATACAAGTGTGGTTATATTGGTTTAGTATCATTTAGTGTTATGTAGGGCAATGTGCATGTGTCTATATAAACTTCAGATGTCTATTATATTTGGGGATCATAATTAAAGTTGTCTGTGCTCTTAAGTTTTAATAAAGTAAAATTACTTCATACCATTAATTACATTATGTATTGTGAATTATATTTAATTTTAATTTTGTATCAAAAAAATTGCATATTTAATTTAAGTGCTTAAGTCTGCTTTTCAACTTTTACTTCCACATAATGTGTCTTCTTAGGTTTGTTTATTCCTCTTCCGGTTTAATTAACTCTATTGTTTTGTGGTCATATAAGAAGCTATAGAGGCCATTTCTGTTTAATGATCCCCCTGATGCGATGCTAGTCTGAGATGTGCATGTGGTGCTAGTCTGTAAAGCTCCAGTTTGGTGCGGTACTAATTTAAATGTGACACTATTCTTGCAGAAACATTAGCGACTCCATGCGGCGCTATTCTAGCCACCCGATTATTCATATCTGGTTCTTGTACATTAAAAAGATCTTGTAGTTTTCGCACACTGTCATATATCATTTTTCAGTACATTTATGCATAGACTGGCTAAAGTAGCCTACACAGTTACTATACACAAGAGTAACACCTCTTTCAAGAATAGCACAATACAATAGTATGTATATATTTATTCTTGCAGATTCAATACTTCCTTGATATACTACATTTTTTTAATAGACCCGAAATACTCGCTCGCGTTTTTACTACACTTGCGTATTTACTACTCTTGTGTTTTTACTACTCTTGCGTTTTTACTACTCTTGCGTATTTACTACTCTTGCGTTTTTACTACTCACAACCTAGCATATAAACCAAATCAGAATATGAAATACACTAAACATCATGCTTTAAATAACAAAAATAGTTGGCCACTTGGTTAAAACACGTGGCCAACTTGACCACGTGGTTGAAACACGTGGCCAGCTTGACCACGTGGTTGAAACACGGGGGCCAACTCGACCACGTGGTCTAAAGTACGTGGCCAACTCGACCACGTGGTCTAAAGTACGTGGCCAACTATTTAGGGTCATATCTGACTAACTAACATACCTATATACCCTTTTTATCCCATAGGGAGATGTTTCACCAATTGAGCAAGCCAATTAGCCGTGGACACGTCGACCTTCCATTAATAAAATAATGTGCTATGAGTTGGCCACGTCCAAAATTTTGGGGAAACTGACAGTTCTTCTATTTAACAGAAGCGCCGCATACTGCCGCTCTGCTATATTAATGTAGACCCCCCTGGACAACTTTTAACGTATGGACACGTCCAAAAATCGGGAAAACGTTGCGCACGTGAAAAAGCTTGAGCCAAATAAAAATGGGGAAATTCAAATGTCATTTGGTCTTTTTAACTTTTATTAGTATACGCATAATAAAGTTCTTACTTGGTCTCCACTTTTTCTCCGGGATGTATTCCCTCACCCAACGCTCACATAATTCGGCTCGGTTTAGATTGGAATTATGAGGATCAAGCCGGAACGATACTAAAATACGTAGTTCAAATTTCGTACTAAAGTTGAGACATTTCAAGTAATTAATATTGCCAGATACAATCAAAGCCATTCTTCAAAATAGGTGAGATGCCACTTTGTAAAACATTTTTCTTCGATCGAAATATGTGTTTTGCACTAATCAACTTTAATAAAAACGTACATACCAAATAATTTTGGTTTTAAGAAACATAGCGGATTTCAAGAGTCTTTAAAGTATCGTAGCATCTTATCAATTCTCTATTACCTTTAGCAAAGTTCATTCTTAGAATCCGATCCCTCTGTTCGCAGTCATTTAATGACTTTGGCCACACTTGTCTCGTCTTTTGAGACCGTCCATTAGTCCGATCTTTCTCAGCCTTGACGCGGTCACTGCAGTACATTATCTTGGCCCTCAAATCTAACATTTAAAGGACATATAGAATGCATAAATGTCAAATAAAACCTCCATATACTTGCAATCCGCTCCAGCTCTCCTTTCAGTTCAATGCCGTCAGCCACGAATTGATTGTCGTAGAAATGGTGTTCGATCCGGTCAAAGTCTTTGAGGAACGGAATGTTGGGGAAGTATTTTGGCCGACTGCAGTCGCTCAATGTCCTTGGCACGCACGGGTAGTTGGACGCGGGCGTGCAGTAGGGGAGTCTGGACCACAGACTTGCTGTAACATAAAACCTTAAATCTGCTCTAAAGACTTGCGGGGCACACACGTTCTGGTATATTGCAGACAATATGCTTTGCTCTGAACCTGTTTTGGGAATACCTCCTGTCCTGTTGTCGACGTTTGTCACGTTTGACGAATTAACTGTTAGCCTTCTTGAACCGCTGCCACTTCCTTCTTCTTCTTCTTCTTCTTCTTCTTCACCATCATCATCCGGCTCGGCATCTTCATCCACAGCTCCGCTGCCCTCCAATGCGATGACCGCATTCAACACCCTGTGCAGCAACAAGAGGAAGAGGAGCCATCTCGGCATGTTTAACTGCCTTCACGAGTGTAAAGTGAGACATGTTTATTTGGCACGGGGCCAAACGTATTCCTTGGAAGTTGGAGATCGTCATTTCAAAGTCTGATCCTTGTTTACGCTTTGGAAAGCGGGCAGACGAATCTAGCACTGAATGTCTCTTGGAAGGGAGTGAGCTAGCAACGGATGTATTATGTAAATATCAATTGTAGAGGTCTAATCATTTTAAAATAATAGTAATTAATGCAGACATAGGAATATAGTAATGGCTTAGATTGTGCTTTATTGTATATATTAATATACTTTAATACTTGCAAAAAAATCGGATATTTACTCGCATTTTCCTTCCCCAGTACAATGGATGTTAATGCAAATATGGGGAAATCTGCAGCTTCTGGTTTTCCCCCAAATATCCAGTTTCTTGCTACTTGATGAGTACTTATGTAACTAGACCGGTCTTCTTAAATTGAGTCAGTTTAAGAGAGCTGATCAAGAATAGGCATATTCTTGTCCTTGCCCACAATGAAATCACTCACCCTGGTCATTGTGGTAGTAGAATTAATTTATGGTGCTTATGCTCATGAATACTTTCAACCAATTGACCTCTTAAAGGACAGACTGAACCACCAGCACAGTAAGCATAATTAAATTGTTGGTCTAAATAATACAAATAGAGCATTTTGAATATAGATGACCTGAACAGATGCCCAAGAGGATACACACTGAACAGTGACCTTGGCTCTTGCTACAGCTTGAAGGTTGAGACAAAGTTGAGCTGGCATGAGGCAAGAAAGGTGTGTGTTCAAGAAGGCGGTGACTTGACATCTGTAACTAATGCTCAAGAAAATTTCTTCATAAAATGTGAGTCAATATACAATAGTAATATACATGTTGCACATTTTTCTTGTTAATAAATGTTCTCTAAATTAGAACATTGCTTCCAAAATGTTATCAGAGTATCCTTTTCCAAGTACTTGTATTTTAGGTAATGTATTGCATTGAAATTAAAGTCACATAGTAGATGCTAAATAATACTAAATTCTTGTTTCTTCAAGCCCTCTTCCCATCTTCTGTTACCAATGTATGGATGGGATTGTCTTCCACCAGTGATATTCAGAATTTTGTCTTCTCTGACAAATCTCCTTTTTTGTATTCTGATTGGCATGGGGTTCAGCCAGACTC
>LR141012.1:0-13976 GCA_900659605.1 Tisbe holothuriae | reverse complement strand
TCATTACAGCTCTTACTGAGGAGCCCATTCCTTGTGGCCGAAGAGAATCTTAGATCCTCCATCGTGCATGGAAACAGCAAATCACGACCATGTTACACCATTAGGAGCGCGCCTCACAGACAGGCATTTTTAAATCTGTTTTCGCGTTTCTTTTTTCCCTGGGCTTTATATTTCCGTTGCCTGAGCCAGCTGGTGAGTGAGTGCAGAAGGGAAATTATTCTAAGTACGTCCCAAAAATGCTCGGCAGAAATGAGACAAAAAGATGGCAGAAACAGTAAAAAAAGACTGGAAAATACATGTCCAAGACCAAAATATATTTAAACGGAAAGAGGAAAAAGAAATATGGCAGGAAATCAATGTAGAATCAATATTATATAATTAATCCCTAAATAGAGACAGTCAGGAACAATGGGCAGAAATAGAATTCTGAATGGGATCGGGATGGATGAGAGGTGTGCAGTGTGCGCAGTGGGAATTTAGCCGATTACTTATTCACATTGTGTCGCTGGGTTTGGTAGACTGGCTGACGCTTGCTTAGCATCACCTAACTTCAAGTGTGGTAGATGAGAAGAAACCTGATTCGACAAGTAAAAGTGGACGGATAGAAATGTATATTTCAGACTGATTAGAGCAACTCCCTCCACTACTGGAATTATATTTTCAAACATTTTAAGATTTTCCATAACGATATGTTTATATCAAGTAAAGGGTCCACGAAAATAAATAAAGTGAAAATAATAATATTTTTATTCAATGTACCCTAAATATGCTTCTTTGTCACAGTTTGAAAAATGAACGGTACTTTCGCAAAAAAAACTTAGTCTGTGCAATTCCTGGGCTATACTAGAACGCATCACCACATTCGGTACATTCCGCGCAATTCCATTAATATAATTATAGACATTTATTAACTCCTTTATCTAATTAGATAAACAATTTTATTCTTTTCCATTGTTATTTTACCATGCAAAAAGTACACCAAGGCTAAGGCCTTTATACTGTATATTTGCAGTCCACCTCGGACTTAAAAAACCAATGCAATCAAATCAGTTTGTACTTAAGAATAAAGTTGCAACGAAAAGATACATTTCTGACAATAAAAGTAGGATGATCTACTTTCTGATGCACATGCTAATAATTATAGGATCCTGAGAACTTCCTGACATGTTCATATAACAAAGATTATGGGTGTCTTTGTATTTTGTGTCCTACCTGTACATGTTCTCGGTGTGATCATGCAAATGACACCATGTCTACATCAATCAGGTGGTTTGATCACTTGCCAAAATGCTTTTGCATTTATTGTGTATTGTGGACGGTGAACTTAGCTTTTGTTTTGCCTTTCTCACTCTGCTTGCTCTAGCCAGTTACGCTTACCCTCCGCCTCCTCCACTGCACCGTTCAGCTGCTCATATACTTGCATGTACACCGTCAGCCACGCTCCTCGCCCACTTCCTTATGCAAAGGAGGGACGGAGGAGAGAAGAGCTTCACACTTCATCGATAGGGGGCGCCACCTCACAATGGGGGAGGATGGCCAATGCATGAAAGATCAATTTCATCAATGTAAAGACATGACTGTAAATTAAGATAATATGCATCATACAAAGATCCAGTAAGAAAGTGTGCTTGTATTAGCATATGTTGTTCCAATGGCGAGTAAGTAAAAAATGTATAACATGTTCATAATACATACATAGAATGGTCGGAAAGTGGATGTAGGATGTTATATGTTATTCTTCGGTAGAAGGAAAGTCAGGAATGCTGGCTTTATTGCAAAATAAACGAAGTAGTGTAAATAATAGGTAAGGAAAAAACAAACATTGAAACATATATCAATTGCAGCGTCATTGCCCTGAAAAGCCATACTACTTCGTAATCTGGTTTCCTAGTAAGCATCAAATATCTTCATTGTGGCTGCCATTGTTGTAGTTTAGAAATGGTGGCATTGTCGACCCTATGGAGGCCTGATGGAAGTCAGGCTGAGTGTTAAAAGAGCTGAGGAAAGGAGAAAGAGGAAAAGGACGGGAGGCCACAGGAGACGTCTCAGCGAGCAGAGGCTGCTTTTTGAAGGAAGTCCAGCAGCCGAGGCCGAGCTAGGGGAATGCGAAATCTTTCTCTCTCTCTCTCCGCTCTCCTTCTCTTGAGCTTTTGGCCTTGCGTGCCTGCTGCGCACTGCACGAACTGCACTCCGCCAGGCCGCCATCAGGTTGAGGAGGCTCAGGCAGCGGTGGAATCAATGAAAGGATGATATGAGATGTTGATACAATATGAGAAAGAGGAAATGAGACGGAGCTAAAGTCGACAATCTGGAAGTGCAACGATCTGAGCCTTGACATTTAGGATCCAGACGATGGGACTCTCGGTAAGACTTGCTTCGCTTACTGGTGTTGATGACCCATCCTGATTGGTTGGTTCTAGTATCTGTTCTAGCATGGTGGTCCCGCGTATTGGTCCTCCTCCTGCTGCTGCTCTGCTGCTGCTTCCTGTTTCCCTCTCTGCCATCATGGCCCTTCCCCAGCACCGCGTGATCGTCCAGATCCTGCTTCTCCTCGTGCTGTGCCTGATCGGCGTCCAATACCTCTCGCTCCTCCAGGTGAACAGCAACAAGACGCACATCAGCAGAAGCCTCTTCACGCTAGACTGGGGGAAGGAAAACGGAAACAACGGCAAGGAAAAGGGCGGCGGGGACGCGGCGGCGGCGTCGACATCGCTGCTCATGAGCATTGAACAGTTTCTGGGAGAGGAGGAGGATGAGAGGACTTGGGATCTGCCCGGGGCGGCGAGATCGCAGTGGATCCGGATCTGCTCTTCAAAGGCAACGTGACGGCCACCACGTCGCTGGAGCCCCTCGGGACCACTCCCGTGGACGAGAGTGCGACTGCTGTCGATGGGCTCCTCCCACTCTGCCCGATGATCCCGCCCGCTCTGCACGGGCCCATCAAGGTGTTGACCAACAGCAAGAAGGTGCCCTCGTTTGAGGAGATTGAGAGGAAGTTTCCTCACCTGGAGCTCGGGGGAAGGTACGCGCCGCACAACTGCACCGCTCGGCACAGAGTGGCCATCATTGTGCCCTACCGGGAACGGGAGGAGCACCTCAGGTAGGTGTAAATGTGGGCGAACAGAGTTTAGATGAAAGTTAATCTTGCCCCTCTTCCAGAACGTTCCTTCTCAACATTCACGCCTTCCTCAAACGCCAACTGGTGGACTACGGCATCTTCATCGTGGAGCAATTCGGCTCCGGCCCGTTCAATCGCGCCATGCTGCTCAACGTTGGCGCCGCCGAGGCCCTCAAGCAGCACAACTTCCAGTGCTTCATCTTCCACGACGTGGACCTGCTGCCCGAGGACGACCGCAACCTGTACACGTGCCCCAGCCAGCCCAGGCACATGTCGGTCGCCATCAACAGCTTCCTCTACAGACTGCCGTACGACGACATCTTCGGCGGCGTCTCTGCCATGACCGTCGACCACTTCCGCCAGGTCAACGGCTTCTCCAACATGTTCTGGGGGTGGGGAGGCGAGGACGACGACATGAGCAACCGGCTGCGGCAGAAGAAGCTCTACATATCGAGGTACCCGGCGAACATTGCGCGCTATCGAATGCTCAAGCACAGCAAGGACAAGGCGAACCCAGAGCGGTTCCGATTCCTCTACTCGGGCGCCAAGAGAATGGCAAAGGACGGCTATAACTCGCTAAAGTACAAGAGGGTCGATCTGCTGCTGAAGCGGCTTTACACTTGGATACTCGTAGATCTACCGCACTTGAAAAACTGAGTCCGAAGACGGTTTAAAATCTAGTCACAAAGAGTACTTATCATTATCCCGGGGGAATAGCAAGTCGTGAATTCCAAGATTATCGAGTTTAGAAGAGAAAGAGCACTAGAAATGAATTACTTGGACCATTCCAATTCTGTCCAGTCCCTCTAGAGGAGACATAAACATTCTGAAAATATTGAATAGCAAAAGATAAGAAGAGATGAAAAATTGAAGATATTTATTAGGTTTCCGGATCGGCTGTGAAAAATTAATTGAATGCATAACCCGCAAATGTTAAAGGAGAGTATGATTAAAATGTTGTTACAATGTGTTTTAACAGGAAAAACGTGAGCAAGTGAATTTTAATGTGGTTTACTAAAAGGCGTGATACTGCTTCAACAGGAAGAATTTTTGGATCCCAAAGATTTTACGATTGGTTTCTTCCATTTCCGAATCGGATATTACTGCACAAAATAGAGTTACATTGCATAGAGTAAATTCGGTCGAGTCTTCCCAAGTCGTGAAAAGAAAATATTGCCATACAATATATGCAATCGATTTGAAGTGAACCTCTGTCACAAATCATACTAAAGATCTCTAATCGTTCTTCTACTATATTATTTGTTCCTTGTGCAAGATACCCCTGCGATGTACTTATTCGGACTATTGAAACCAGTACAGTGCTTGAATTGCAGCAATCGTATGGGAATAAAAAAACGCAGCGAAATACACGCATTAATTAAGAAACCAATTTAAAAGAAGAGTTAATTGGCTATTATTGTTTTCAAGGTCAAGAAGCGAATGTGGTTCATTCTGTGCCATCCAAGGTCGGATAATCGAACGGGGTTAGGCGCATTGATGACATTTTGAGTATTTCTTACGTACATTCTTGTTCCTCCACTATTGAGTAAATATTACGTCAATGGGCCCAGTTTACTTCCATCTGAATATATAATTCTTCCGTGCTGTGCTCAGCATGCCGTGTTTTGCGCATTTATCCGTATTCCATATTCTTGAAATAGATCAAACGTTCTTTTGACACAGGATGCGTGAACTCCTTTGGAGACGATCCTACCTGCCGTTATATACCGCATACAAGTGAATAAGAACAGTTGAGAACTCGCAATGGACAGAAGAAGACTTGGGTTCGACTCTTTTACAAGCTTGGAGCTGAGGTAAATGTTCCGTATGCAAAATACTTTAAAGAGGTCTTTGGCCCCCAGCAGGACTGATGAAGAAATACATAAGCAAATTTGGTTCCTTATATCTGGCTTAATGCTGCTTTCATGTTGAGCAGATTAGCCAATACTCGATGTGGGCGAACACAAACGGGGCTAAGAAGACTGTATTTATCAGAAGCTTATTAGCTTCCTCCAAGTGACCTTGCCAGTTTTGCTCCTTTTATCAAGTCTCACAGCTTTTTTATAATAACCTAAGTAAAAAGCCACATAAGTCATATTTAAATCATATTCACCGTGTAACCGTATAAAACTGCCTGTTTGTATTGCGCAGCTCTCTTGGCCAGCTAATTTATTTTTGCCAACTGATTCTTCCTCCTCCTCCATTCTTGCGTGTGTAGTCGGATTTTTCATTTTCGCCACCAGCAGCTCCTTATTTCTTCCTTCTTCTCTGGCACAGCCAAACAGAAAAGAAAGCAGTAAATATACTTTAGATGGGACGCAGAAATGAGACGGCTGCAGCGCTTTTCCTCGCAGAGTACGTACAGAGAGGGGAAAAAATGAATAACTCTAGAATGGTGATTCAGGGCGTCCATCGGGAAGACGTTTATTGTAGGCCCTAGTAGAGTGAAAGCAATTTGGATGAGCTAACTATCCGTCATCCCTGGTTCTGCTCCTATTTGTGTCGTGGCGAGGCCAAATTATAATGAAATAGTCTTGAAACCACACGCAAAGTAACCCAGAGGCTCATTTCGGGCATTTTACATTGCACGGCTGGCTGGCTGCCTTTCAAAGTGTGAATAAAGATTATTATAATCGCTTTTCCAGGTCAGAGGAGAGAGAAAAAACGGACGAAAAAGGACTCCACTTTAGGGAAATGTAACCGCTGTTGAAACGAATGCCCGTTTTATAGAAGATTCCCGTTGTTGTCACAACGGCGTACTAGCATTTACTTTATAGAGATAGCAAATAGCAAAACCCAATCCTAAGGTCTGTTCATTTAATTTTCGACCCGTCTGTCCCTCTCCAGCTGGGAAAGCGCCCGACGGCTCCACTCCATTGTCATTATAATCAACCTTCTGCTCTGCAACTTAATGAAGAAGAGCAACGGCGATAATGAAGCTGGAGTAGAAAACTTTTTCCATACCGATTTTTGCTGATTTGGACGGGTGAGATTTTGGCAACAGATGGTTATATTCTCACCCAACAACAAGGATGATTCTACCGTTCGCGTTGTTGAGTGATTCGACTAGACTGTACGAACTCAATACATGTTAATTTCGACCGAACATCCAAAGTTTAAGGTCAACAACATGGGGGGTATTATCCGTTTTATGCGGTAAGCCCAGCACGTGGCCTCCTTGCTTTTTCTCCGTTCCAGTTACTTAGCCATCATTTGGAGGAGGAGGAGGAGGAGGAGGAGGAGGAGGAGACCCCTTGGAGGGCCAATCCTGTCTCCTCCTCCGTTTCAATTGCCAGCAATTTCCCAATGGCTTTTCCCTCCTTTTCTTGGCCTTGAGTATTTAAGGGGAGGCGGATGAGGCCCTGCCATGACACTGCAGCTGAGTCAGACCATTGAAGAAGGAGAAGAGTCGGTTTAAAGGGTGATAAAGCCATCGTTCGGCGGTGTTGCTGACGCTGGGCTTGGCAAAGAAAACGACGACTAACAGTTTGATTCCTTGACATGGGACGGCAGGGTTGCCAGGAGGAGTGTATTTTAAATGGGATGCGAAATATCAATGGCAAGCATGAAGACTGTCAGCCCTGGTTGCAATAGAAGGCCCCCCGGGGGGTAGAAATATGATGAACCCAAACAGGAGGAGCATCTCTGCCGTTATTATAGTTTACACTTTTGGGACATCTTTGTTTAAATATCCCAGCGGCTGGGAATTATGTGTTTCATATACGCACTTGGATCAGTTCTTAACGCATTCTAACGTATTTGTTCAATAGCTCAGCCTTCTCTCTTGTCTGAAGAAATAGAAATGTTCGGATTTTATCCTGTTTCGCATTTATTTATTTTCTTGTCTCGTCTGTCATTCTTTTTCCGTGTCTTGTAAACGTCAAAATATAGTTGAAATTCTCAAAGCTAGAGCTTAGATTTGAATTGGCGCTGTTCTTGCGTGTCTGCTTAGGGATTTTACAAAAGAGGATATAAATAATCGGGAGGTTTTTGAAAAAATATATACATAAGTTTAGTGCATTTCACACTGAATGTTAATAGCCCAGTTCATCTACCAACTGCATTGGTCCATTACACATGTTTTTGGACAAATGTGTTGCTGTGCATCATGCTATAATATTGGCCTTTCAACCTTGGTAGTTGGTACCTAATATAATATGGAATTTATGCTTTTCCGTTGTAATCTTTTTCCGTTACTTTTTTTGCAAATCCGTTTTCGTAACAAAACACGTAATATTCGAATTCATACACAAAAGCCTAAACCAAGCTTTTGGCTTACCAGTCAGGACCATTTAAAACATGTTAAGATGGCCATATAGTTTTGTTTAAGTCGACAAGTACGTGTAACAAGGCCCTTGCATTTTTCGATTAGGACATTTTATATAGCTCACAGTGCAAGTGGTACCTGTAGCCTTGAAAGCCGATTTAATCTATAAATAGCCCGGCTTATTGCCAATCAATTTTGTTGACTTCTTTTACCTTTCTCATCTTTGCCATTAGCATGCCACCCTTTTTTTGTCTTTCGTCGCTGTCGATGCATAGTTAGCTAATAACAGCCTTTCCAGCCTTGCAGCTAGCTGGAAGTGAGAATTTGGCGGGAGAGAAAGAAAACAAAAACAGCACGGAAAGGAAGAATGAATAACATAACTCAGCTCTTTGCGAGACAAATTACAATTGGGCAAGAGAGAGGAGAGTTCAAAATATCTTTCCTCCAGAATAGTATGCTCCTGTTTTCGCCGAATTTTATTAAAACTGCCCCTGCTTTTCGACCCCTGACCCCTTCCCTCTTCTTCGATCTGGCATCCGACCGCAACTTTGGTAGTACAACTTCTCCTGATGAGAAGAAACGTAAAGGGGTCGTTGGCGTCGTTAGTTGGAGAGCGGCGCTTGTCAGCAACTTTTCTCTTCCAGGTCGGTCATTGCATTAAAGGAAAATCTGCCAAGAGACAATAATACCATCAACGCTAGCCCACTCATGTGTGAAACAAACGGTCAAATCGACCCAAAAGATGTCCCTTTCCTCAACACAGTCTAAAACATCTTGTTAAAATACACTCTAGTAGAAAGGTTCAGTTGGGCCCTCTGTAATTATCCCAAGTTCAATTTAGAAACAAAGCCAAATACCATTTCTGGAGCATTATTTTGTTAAGAGCAGTTGATGGGACCTTTTAGTTTACTAACGAGCTTTCTGCTCTCTTTAGTTCTTCCCCTTCTTTTTTCCTTCTAGTGCCTTCTGAGTCTCGTTGGAAAATGATTGTTTCCAACTTTTCCCTGCTTTCTAGCTCTTGGGCATTGGAATGGATTAAAAACCTTCAATGACATTCAACGTTCAAGTTCCTGGAAACCCTCTTGAAGTGAACTTGTCACATTTACAGCATTTTTCACATGATATAATACAGAAACCTATCTTTCAATGGTCTGCAAATGCGTCAGATCTAAAAGTATTTTGCAGAAGTCTAAAATATAAAGACGCTGCGCTATCTTTCTGTTTTATTCATGCAATCAAATGTATTTCTTCTCTTATAAAGATGTTGCCTCTGATGACTTAAGGGGAAAACTGTGGAATAAATTTATCTCCAGCTTCGTTCTGAATTTAAACAAACTTCTTATTTCCCGGACAAACAGGCCTAGCTACTGAATTCATTCACGCCGGCCACGTTTGCAGCACTGCATGGCTCTGCAATGGAAGGGAGCCCACTTTTTTCTACTTATTATAGTGTGAATGAAATTTTTTAGCTAATAAACTATGCAATGGCGAGTTAAATTAGAACAACTTTAATTGAACAGTGGCTAGCTATTTGGCATCCCTTACTTTACGATTAGATGACGCATTTTAAAAATGTCGTTTGAATGTCTTTGAACAAAACACCGGTAGCTGGTCCGTTGTCAACAGCTGCAATGCATAACAATAAAGAGCCTTTTTGTTACTAATACCTGAAGATGTAATTTTGTATGTTGTATTTTCTGCCCTTTGTTTCCCACCGTTTAATCTGCGTGACTTATTAATGACTCGTGTCAACGGGGTCTAAAAACGGATTACAGCGGAACATGGAAGAGAAAAACAATTAGGCAAATAATGTGACCGGGACCGAAGAATTCTGTGAAGGGAGAAAATGTGCTACTCAAGTACAAATTATGCCAGAAAGAGTTTGTGATTCAGATTGGGTATTATTCCTTTTATATGTTTTCTCCTTTATTAGGTGACAAAAGGAAAGAAAGATCGTACATAGCACAGAACAGCAGGTTTTTAAGTTTGAATGTTAATCAAGAACTTTAGTTTTAGTTTTAGTTTTATATATTTCGATTTTGTACAACTTAACATTTTCACATCTTATTATACAAAACTGGACCTAGGCTTTTGGCCTATGGGTTCAAAATCATTTCTCGATTCTTCCTTTCCAACAATTCTTTATAATCTACTTGTGCCATGTATCTTGGTATTACATGTGATCAACAGGCCTTTAAGTAACGCGGTACAAGTAATTCAATTACATGTAATAGTTACTTTTTGGGCGAAAATGTAATTGTGCATTACTCTTCTGAAAAAAGTAATTGTAACGGTAATTGTAACGGGGGCAATAAATATTTGACAATTACTTTTTTTCAGTTACTTTTCAAAGCTATATTTTGTATAATTCAGAAAAACTTAACTTTATATTAGATTTGATTTGGCCCTTTGGCTACTGTGGTAGCTTCTTCCATTTTCCCCCCACTCTAGTACCTAAGTACCCTCTCTTTTTACATGAAAAGTAACGGCAAAAGTAATTGTAATTGTAACGGCATTACAAAATTTTGAAAGGAATGGAGCAGTAATTTAGTTACTTTTTTGGGAATGTAATGAAAAAAGTAATTAATTACATTTTTTGTAACGAGTTTAAAGGCCTGCTAATTAGTAATTATAATACTTTTCAATGCAACATGTTAAAGGAAAAATTGCATATTTAATGTTCCCCATAATGTATCTCTTAGTCCTTCTCTGAAGCTTTTTATGTCAAGAGACACCAATTAAACCTCTTTGACTTACTCCTTCCATGAAAACCTCTTCCACAGATGCCAGAGTAACAGGAGCTCCAAGATCAGCGCAAAAATACGGAATTAATGGATTGGTTGGCTTTTGGGATAAAATAGGTATAATGATCATAGTACAGTGATAATTAATCTCTCAGGAATCGCTTAGGATTACTTGTAAATATTTTAATACCAATGTGGCAAGCATTTAAAGTCAATAAATCATAAAATATGAAACCATAAACCCTATCCATTCCTTACCCAAAAACGTGCACTCTTTAAACGAGTTTACAGAATAGGTCACTAGTCTTCTACACTATTTTCATTCTTATTATATACTCACAATAACCCTCGTAGTAAATTAATTATATTGTGTATTTTATATTTTAACTCACCCCGCACATCTGTAAATATTAATAAAATACATTATTGATTAATAAAAACAGCCACAGTTTAGAATTGAATTTGATTAGTAACATTACTGGTCTGAAAAGTCATATTGCACTGGTGCAAGCTGGAAAAGAGTCCACCATGAACCAATTGGTGGCCGGCCTGGTGATTGTATTATTTTTATATGCACCAAATACAATTATTAAGGATGTTTTGGTATCATGTCCGGCCACAGTTTTAACAGCCAATCAGAAGACTTGGTATTCCTGGTAGGACACAGTTTAAATTTAAAGCGCGGGAACAATAATTACACCCAGCACTGTTATATAATTATACATGTCAAAATTTAGAATAACATTTTCAATAAGTTCCTGCCAAATAATCAAATCATTTTAATCCGCGATATATTGCGATAGTGTTGGAAGAGAGGTTGCCAATTAAAAATATTTGTAATTGTAATACTTTCCTTTATTAGGTCTATATGACCGCTTGGACATGGATCTAATAAGATTAAAGATATATATACACATATAATTGTGTTTATTTAAATGCAGTACCAAGAATGAACTAATTTTAGAGTGTAACTAGACCAACTTTATTAATTTTACAACCAAAATAATGTTAATACTATTGTGGCCTTTTATAATTTATATAATTATATATTATATTATATAATTGCTTACCAACATCATTCTCCTCATTGATTTGTTGACCTGGAAAGTTCCGACACTCTCCTTATGTAAGTTAAAATATATTTGCAGGAAAAATCATATCCGTATACAACAGCCAACATTATCTTAAACATGAGCATCATGTTAAATTACCTACATATTGGACAAAATCTATCTCATGAGTTGACTCGATGTGGGTACACGCACTTGATATCTAAAATTGAAATGTATTAGAGTTCTTTACTCAGATTTGTTGATACCGCTGCTGCTGCGAGAACTATTATCAATGAATTATCGAATTACATACAAAAATAACAGTATTCGGCAGATAGTATCAACAAAAGCTATATATTCTGCACCTAGCACCTTGTAGAATCATATATAAGTAGATTCCATTTTTGCCTGTAGAAATTACTGAGTCTTATCTTATCTTTGTTATTATATTATATAGTATCCTCCTATGCCAGAATCAGCCCCTATTACTAAAAATTTAATGTTGAAGACACGACAGTGATTACGTATAAAATAATACACCTGGGCCAATTCCAATAAAATGGTAGTTAGCTATGGATATATTTTGGCTCTCACTTGATCATTAGAGAGTGCGTCAATGTTCATGGTTTCGGCACCAGCTACATCTCCACACAAATACGGCAGAGGAAGAGTGGTTGGCTAAATATATAATAATACGTTTGACAATTGGTTAATCCGAACAAATTTGAAATATATTGACCATACATGAATACCAAGAGGTAAGTTATTTTTAACTATTAATACTTACCCCGCATAACTAGAATGGGAAAGAGAATGTATAAGTAAATCACGGTTTTTTTTTAAATAAAGTTTTAGGTATAAAACACAGTGTTTTCCAGTTCAGCTTATAATTTACGCTCTTCAGTTATGTAAGAGTAAAATACTCTAAAAGTATTTTTTTGCTAAATCAATATCAAAGGGTCGATGTAATATTTAAAAGTTGCAGTACAATTAAAATTGTTTATTTGTTTCATAAAATATTAGCTCACCTCAATTAGATCCACAAGACCATCTTGAGCTGAGCAATGTTCTGAAATGTTTTTTTTCATTAATCTAAGGAAGACTCAAAGCTATAGTGCTGTACAGTAAACTATAGTGGGGCAGGCTATCGCTATATAATTTTCAGCTGTTGTCCTCCTGCCTCTGCTTGTCGCCGTTTTAATGCCTGCGCTGGAGCTTCAACCCAGCTGGGCATAATCCTAATCGCTAAAATAAGCTGCCCACAGACAGCCCAGGGCAGTGTCGGTCTGTTCCTGCCTTGGCTGGGCGTATGCCCAACTCTAGACACTATATTGATTTCTGCTCGAAACTAGTCACTACTTACTATTGCATATACACCGTATAAACTTATGTCAGTTTATTTTATGCGGGTACCTCATATAATTATATCGAATCCTTAAAAGAAATCCATATTCTCTTTAAATGATCTTAAAATGTTATTTTGTAAAGTATTACTAGACGTGCCTGAGGATTACATAATTATGAAACCTGTGCAAACATCAATAAATGAAAAATTGGGGGAAAAGGAACAAGAAAAACTAATAAAGAAAACACCGCCAAAGCCAAAACATATTTGTATTTTATAAACTGCAAACTCTTACTTAAAACAGTCTGCTAAGACATACCTGAAACTGATGTTTCTGCAAAAATTGAAAAAAGAAGACTAAATTGCATTTAGTAGTTATAGGACATTTAAGTAAAACATTGTAAATTAATGTACAATTGTCAAGTTTATTGTATTTAAAGAGATCAAACTTACCATACTTGTAGTTAACAAAGACAACCCCTTTGGCTTCTTCTATTTGTCTACATAGTCCAGGAACCTATGATGTGAATTATGACGTTTCTCTAGCAAAAACATATATTTCAGCAGTACAATATCAAAACACATCCTAAAAATTACTACTTAAGTAAAACATGATATAACTCTGCTATTAGTGAACATTTAAGCAATCATTTTTACAATTATTAAAAAGCCAATTAATGGATTGACGAAATAACATTTTCATTTTAAGTGCTAATGGCTAATTAGGTTAGATAATTCAAAGGTTAATAACAAATTTGTAGAATGTGTTTTGACTTTGTAAAGTTGGTTAATTACAAAGACTGGTATTACAACTGTCTTTGGTTAATTAGCACAAGCAAGTACACTATAGTAACATATTACAATCATGCTACAATACTTTATCAAAAGGCAAAATCATAAACGGGCAAAAATACTAGGGGCAAGTGCCGTTCGTGGTCCGTAGGGTCAAAATTGGCAGAGATTACAGTTTTTTCTGATTTTTAATGCATTTACAGATACTTCATGATTTTGCCTCCCCAAAAACCTATTTTTGATTTTTCTACCTAAATTATAAAATGTACGTCTGTCAAAAATGGCACAATTTAGTGCTAATTTGCCTGACCCAACCTAACCTGACAGTGCCATTATTGCAATATTTTGCCTCTATACCCTAACCCTGCGGGGGCTCTAGCCCTGCGGGGCTCCTAACCTATTTCTGGGGCACTCCCTAGCCCTGCGGGGCCCCGAAAATTAGTACACAAAGAGTATCCTAGCCCTGCGGGAGCAAATTTAAAACCCCAGGTTACGGACCACGAACGGCACTTAAGCCAAAATTAGTTCTCCTTGACAATGCTTTAAAATGATACCTTTAGATTCTTACCTGCACTGGTCCACAAAGCACAAGGAGACGATGCATTAAAATGAAACCTTTAGATCCTTACCTGCACTGGTCCACAAAGCACAAGGTGAC
>LR141011.1:0-13995 GCA_900659605.1 Tisbe holothuriae | reverse complement strand
AAAAGTGAAAACTAGCAATGAACACGTAATTACTCCTCAGGCATAAGAGCTATCAAAAATATTCATTAACCAAACTTCTGCCCCTTGAGGAGGAGTAATGATATTTGTAAAAAATTATTGAGCCAAAATATCACCCTCTCAGACTTTCTGTTTTGAGAAATCACATTAGGAATGGTATTGAGCTATTTTACTTTGCAAAATAGGACAGTTAGTCCCGGACTGTCCAAATGATAACAGTTCTCTAGACAAAATTGTTACTCTTCAGAAGAGCCAACAAAGTTTACGTTTAACATACGAGTATGTCTTAATGCTCTGTACTGATACTATAAATGTACATAAGAGGCTTAGGACTCTTTCAAATGCTTTTTTCAAGCTTTTTATAGAATTAGACCAGGCAAAATTTGGCACCTTTTGACTCTCTATCATTTGGACAGCTGTCTTAGTCTTGTATGATGCAATTATTTGATATTTACAAATATTTTAAGGTATCATGTTTTGTGCATGGCTACTTGTATAAAGCTATTTGAAGTATTGCTGGTTATAAAGTTATTTGAAGTATTGCTGAATTATAGGTCTAAGATATACTCAAATCACAACCACACTTTCTTCACTTTTGACTCATACTCGTATCGCTTAAACGTCGCCATACATCACAGCTTAAACAAGGGTGGAAAACGACATCCATTTAAGGAGCTCAGTTGAGTCACTCCTCTTATATCCAATGGCATCATCATTGTCTTAACATAATAAGAAGATGTCATTGGACAAAAAGCTTCTCCATCAATGTTATTGCATCGTTTCTAATCTTGCCTTGGCATAAAAAAATTGGAGAAAATGATGTTTGTTTATGCAATGTAAATAGACGGAGTTAGTGAGTGACCAGTAAATGGAATAAGTTGGAGAAAGTATATTTGGCTAGTTTAGTTACACAATAGGCCTTTTTGAGCACTATAATGGTTGTAGTGTTTAGCTATTCAGCTCATTTAACAAGCAATGCAGTGACATGGTTAAATATTTGATTATATTTGTTTTAAAGTATTTTAAGTATAATACTGCAGATGGGGAAGCACCTAACATGTAAAAAATATTTAACATAAATAACTCTTTTCTGTATTTGCATTATGACAACCATGTTCTTGCTTCATTTGCTTAAGTCAGGACCATTTGTCATTTTGTCAGCTCTACACAATTCCCTTTTCTCCCTATTTTGTCCCACTCTGAGCTATTCTTATACCAGAATTGGCTATAAATAGAAAGGGGAGGAAAAAGAAAGGGAGGACTCACTCACTGTCATATCCTTGTTACAAGTGGGGAATGAGTCAGCGTATTTTGCATAAAAATGACATACAATGAAAATATGGGTTATATGGTTACAAAATTGGTATTTTGACCCTCAGACTTCATTTTTTATGTAATATTATTGTTGTTTATTTCATACAATTATTGCAGTAAAGAATTACAAAAAAAATATCCCAATAACTGAATGCTTTCCTAAATCTACGGGGCAATGAAACCGTATTTAACCCAGTTGGACTAATACAAGTAGTACAAATAATTAAGGATGTGCGGTTTGCAAAATACAAACCGACGTCGGTTTCGGTTTCGGTTTTCAAATAAACCGACAGTCGGTTTTCGGTTTTCGGTTCGGTTTTCGGTTTTTGTCAATGTAGTAAACGTTAGTGTATAGTCAATGTGTACCCACTAACAAATATATGCAAACCTATGGCGAATCTGTTTCTACATCAAGTACATGACTTTTGTTCAAACTTACAAGGCATTTTTTTTGTTAAAAAAAAAGAAAAAATGGATTCAATGTAATGTAATGCCAACATCAAGGACCAATAAAGATGAAAACTCCAGTTCTTGGAAAACCGACATGCCGTCAAAAACCGACTTTTTGCAAACCGAGGTCGGTTTCGGTTTCGGTTTTTAAATAAACCGGTTTTCGGTTTTCGCACGTCCTTAATTTCAGCCAATCAAGAGGCAGCATTTCGACTAAAGTTGTACCTTAAACGCCAAGTATCTCGATTTCACTTTTTAATAATCGGACTCTGTAATCCCCTAAAAGTAACTTGAGCTCATAGATTAAATGGCCCGAGTCCGGTTATTAAAAAGCTCAAAGGAGTTATTTAGCTTTAAGGAGTAGTTTTACTGACCTTTCAACCAAGGAGAAGGCTGCAGGCTGTATTTTTGCTGAAGGAGTACCTTAAGCACTAAGTATCTCATTTATACTTTTTAATAATCGGACGTATTTGCCGAAGTTTGTTAAAGTTCCTTTGCAAAGATGCTACTATACTTGAATAAAAAAATATTTCGAGTGAAGTGAAGAACTATAACTTTAGGAATGGTTATGCGTGTATGAGTATGATCTTCAAATGTGCTTCCTCAAACTTTTCCACATCTTTCCTCTTTCAGCCTGTCTGAATCCCCCTCCAAGAAGAGCCCTTCCACCTCCGACGTCGTGACTCTGTCCTCCTCCGGTGACGAGGCCGCGCCCCTCACCAAGCGCACCATCAAGCTCACGTGTCGCAAGTGCGGCGCCAGCTTCGGCACGAGGCCGCAGTTCGAGGTCCATGCGAGGTTGCCGCACACGCAGCAGTGCGGATTCTGCACGGGGTTCAGGGCGCCGGATAGAGAGTGAGTTAATATATATTACAAATTAAATGTTCAAAGACTCTTGGATATCCTATAACATTAAAAAAAATTAATACTGTAGGTGTTAAAAGCCATATTAAGCAGTAATAACCGGGGAAGGGAATATCATATATCAAGCGCAGCATTAATTTATCTTAACCTTATAATGGATTCTCGGTCCGTTCTATGCGCTAGTCCACAATGGCTAGCATGCCCCCGGAATATTCAAAATAAGCAGCTTCAAACCTTTTTTTACTGCTTTCCCCCCGATAAGTTAGCGAAGCAAAAAGGATCACTGTTTTGGCATAAAATGACAGTATTTTTATCCCTTTTCTCTCTTTCAGTTCCCTCATCTACCACATCAAGAGCCTCCACGGCCGCATTGGCCGCTGCCGCCAGAGTCCCTGTAAAAACGAAGTCAACGGAGGGCCCGTGTTCGCGTCCACTGGGGAGATTAAGTTGCATCAGCAGGAAAAGTAAGTCAAAATGGTTAATTTATATCTTGGGAATTATTAAAGTTAGGATAAACAAAATGTAGAAGAAAGTTCACTCAAAGGCATATTCTACCTTTGAGACAATTATATATCTGCTTATTGGGACCAATTGATGTCCCCTCCATTGACGTGTCCACGTGGCTTTATTGTGGCTAATTAATTTACTTTTACTGTAACTAATGTTACAATTTATGACCATGCGGCAGCTTTAAAAGTTTTCTACGTATAATTTAAGTGCATTAACTACTTTTCTGTTAAGTTTGTGTTATCTCCCGAGAGGTGTCGGTAAAAATCATGACATATTTTACATATTGATCACTATCTTAGTTATTGTCTTAAATTCATCAACATCGGGTTAAGGTAAATTTTTGTCTCACTTTTTGTACATTCTAATAAAAAGAAAGCACTTTGACTTGGTAAATTTCGATACCAAAACACGATTAATAGCATGGAAAAGAAGAGAACAAAAACCGTGCTCTGGAGCTCTGCCCTCACCTCATTTGTCGTTCAATCCGTGGTCCCTGCGAGGGTCGTTGATTCCTTCTTGATATTTTGAAGTAACAAACCTTGTCACATTTACAGGCAAGGAAGACTTTCCATACACTGATAAAAATAAAGAGTAAGACCAGTGGTTTAACACTAAATTGAATCTTATTTCAGACACAGTGGCGCCAAACCCCGGCCAATTACTACTACTTCCCCTGCTCCTTCTTCCAATCGCCTGAGCTTCCCCTGCCGCTACTGCGCCCAGTCGTTTGTCACCGTGAACGGCCTCCAGGAGCATCTGCTGCAGCGGCATCCCAGGATCTGCTCGCTCTGCAAGGCAAAGTTTGTCTCGGACGATGAGTTGGAGGTGCACGTGCTTGCGAGGTAAGGAAATAATTTATAGTTACTCAAAGGTTTTTAAGTGAACGTCAAAATTATTATATAACAATTTGCGGCTGTTTTAAAACCATATGCGCAGTTATCGCTTTTTTAAGCATGTTTGAGATCGTTTTATATTTTAACTTCATTTCAAAACAAAAGAAAAAGATATAAAATTGCTCTGATATTCCCTTTGAATGTTTTAGTATTATTTACTGTTTTGAATTCTAACATCCGATTATCCGATTATTAAAAAGCCAAAAGCAACTCATTAACGCTAAGGACTTGCTTAGCGAGCATTTCAGCCAATATGGAGGCGGCATTTTGGTTAAAGGAGTACCTTGTGCTAAGTATCTCAATTTCACATATTATTAAATAAACTCTGTTTCTACAAACCTATAAAAGGAACAAAATTTTGCTCTATAAATGTAGTTTGCGCTTCTGTTAGAAATCCTAACAGCTCTTTAAAACCCTCTTCCAGACACCCTGGCTACAAACTCCAGAAACCCAACACTGCCCCTCCTGCCCCCAACAACAACATCACCACCCGAAACCTCCACCGCTGCCCAAAGTGCACATTCTGCACCACAGACCGAAACGACCTCCTCGCCCACAAATGCGACGTGCAAACCATGCACAAATGCCCTTTCTGCACATCAACATATCCAAGCTCTGACGCGTGCAACCGGCACGTCACAGCTGCACACACATGCCCACAGCAAGGCTGCAGTTTCCGCAACGGCACAAAGACCGTGCTTGACAGTCACATTGCAATGTGCAACAAAGGCGGTGCACAGATGGCACTCGTCCGGTGCAAGATGTGCGACTACACAGCTGGCACGAGTGCAGAGGTCAAGGCACATTTCGACAACGAGCACATTGTGCACAAGTGTGAGGTGCCGAATTGCAGCTATGTGGGGAGTAGGAAGGAGGTTGGTGCGCATGCGCGGAGTGTGCACAGCACTGGTGTGAAGTGCAGCCAGTGCACGGTGACGATGCCTGATAGTGCTCAGCTGGCTGTGCACTTTTCTGAGGAGCATATTCTGCACCGGTGCAAGGTTGAAGGGTGTGGGTTCGGGGGGAGGAAGGCTGATGTGGAGAAGCATACTAAGGACAGGCATCCGCTGAAGGTAAGATTACATACTGTCCCCAAGGTATGGATGGCCCTCTGCTGTCCTAAAATCTGGCGCTTTTTAATAGCCTTCGAGGTATTCTTAAAATATCCAAAGGTATTTTACTCATAACAGCTATTGATAAAGGCTTAAGTGTTTGGCTGTTGGCAATCTTGTACTTGGGCATCGGCAGTATTGCAATTAATATTATTTTGCCAGGCTTTGACAAATTGCCAGTAATTTATGACGAACCCTTTAGTATTAGTTCTATGATGACACACGGCACGGCATACATGCACATATTTTTTTTTATATTTTATCATTTTTTACCTTCAAGAGGGAAAAGTAAATAGTTCGTATTCTCATTTCTGTAATCTTTTAATGTGATTGCTTTTTCATTTTGAAGGTATGGGCTATGACTCAAAACCTTATTTGCTCAAGTCAACGTTTTGTGCATAATATTAGTTAGATGTGCTCTGTGGCATTAACAGTCTCAAAGTCAAACTGAGAAGTTATAAAATATGTCATAAATTGTACTCCCAACAATATAATTATATAATGTCCTTGACCAGGTCAAGTGCAATTACTGCGACCACCGCGCTGCCTCCACGTCCGACCTCCAGGACCACTTTGACGCCGAGCATCTTCTCCACAAGTGCGGCGTCGGCAACTGCGACTTCAGCGGGAGCAAGGCCACCGTGGACACGCACCGGCTGGGGCATCACGTGGCGAGGCCGAGTGCGGTGAGTGCGGCGCCGCAGCAGATGCCGCGGATGTCAGTGCAGTTGCAGGTAAGGGCTCTTGGTATTATGTTACTATTCGGTATTGTATTCAAAAGGAAGTTATTCACATTTTAAGAAGGCTCTTCCTTTCGTGAGGTATTGTCGCTATGTTTAATCGGGAATCATGCGATTCCTTCCCTGTTTAATCTGGATTTGCTGTTTTGAAATTGTTCAATATTTGAAGTTTGTAAATATTCAAAAGTGTTTACCGAGCGAATATGATGCATAAAAAATTAAGGCCGGGAACAGACCTAATAGATTGACCGATGAGCGACCAATAGATAGCCGATGTACATCGGTCACTCATTGGTCCTCAGCTCTGAGTTTCCACTAGTTAGGTGAAGCTGAGCTTTCCGAAAATCGATGGCGCATCGATGTCCTTTATAAGGTGTGGTCTGACCCTAACGGTTTTTTACTTTTGTCGCGCACCAGAGCAACATTGACGCACTTTTATTTATTATTTATTTTTATTTAGCTGCGATTGCAGCAGCAGTTTGTACTTGAGCACTGATCCATTGTCGACATGTCGTTAAGAGATGTGTTTTGTAAATATTCAAAAGAACTGAACAGGTAAATATGTGCTATTCATACGTGTGCAATGCAAATGCTTCATGATATTGACCATCGAAATGTACGTCAATTTGCTTGACATGTCACAATATACTCTAATTTGGCAGTAAAGTAATCCGATTTAAATTAGGTCTGCTTAATCTACAAATTATGGGTTGCAAATGCACGTTATTAATTTCCTTCCTAGCAATGCTAGCATATTTATAGATATTTGACTAAAATAGGATTTGAACCCACGACTCGACTGTTGCATACAGACAATAATACTCTTCTTTTCCAGCCCGCTCAGCCACCCCAAACCCCGTTCAAATGCACCAAATGCCCTGCCCAGCTCCCGACCCACAACGCCCTCGCAGCCCACCTCCGAACCGCCCACCCAATCACAAAGTGCAAGCTGTGCCCATTCGCCAGCGCCGACGCCACAGTGGTCCTGGAGCATGAGAAAAGGGATCACGTGAGGTTGAAGTGTCCTGGGGTCGGGTGTGGGAGGGAGTTTGGGTCCACTGTGCTACTCGATGGGCATAAGAGATCGTGTGCGAGTCTCGCGCCAAGGTGAGTTTTGAGAATACTCAAAGGAGCTTTATAGGTTGAAGTAGTATTAAAAATTTCAATGTAATATATTTTGCACGAGGTGACCGAGGAATATCCTCTTGACCTCTTCGAGGACGAGAATCTGATATTTTTTCCTGGACTTTGTTCCAAATAATTATGCAAAACTCTTTTCGATGAATTTGTTTGCTTGACTGTTATTGAAAAGTAAAAGTTCTCTTGATAGGGTGCTTTTAAGTAGAAATTTGTGACGTGAGATTCCACTCAATAGTGGCGCGCTTTTGAGATATTGTGTAAATACGGCCAAGCAAACAAGTTCATTACGTGCTGTCACGAGTTAAGAAAGTCCACTCTATTCTCTGTATACAGTATTCCAGTAGTATAAAGTAGGCAGTAGGTACATGCCTTTGCCACATGCATAACCTGTATTGTTCTTCCAAATACGTTCATATCTAACAGCATACTGAAATTTTAATGCGCCTTTATAAAATATGGCTGATCCTGTATTATTAACTCAATAGTGCTTAATATAGGGTACATTTTAAACTAATGTTTACACATATTTCTATTGATTGCTCATTTGTTAGGAGCTCCCTATATATTATTGTTCATTTGTAAAGAGCTCCATTAAAAGTTACTTTGAAAATATTCAAAGGAGTAGTAAAATTTATTTATAAATCAATATTGCAGAAAATAATTATCACTAATTTATCAGTGCCCTTAAACATTAAATTCTAATTCCAGATCCCAGAGCAAGTCCCCGTACACCCCACCATCTAGCCAACCCAACAAACCAGTCGTCCTCTACTGCTCCGTGTGCGACTTCACAGCCGACAACCCCAAGGCTGTCGGCGACCACTTCAGGGCGGTGCACAAGAAAACCTCAAGTAACACGCCCAACAGACGGGTCAGCGCACCACCCACGGTGTCAAATCCACCAGTATCCAGGCCATCTCAACCAAAACCACAGTGGAACCCTGCAAAGCAAGTCCCTAAAGGCATCTTTGACGCTTCATCCCTGCCTCAGATCAAGCCCCACGTGCCGACCACTCCCCCGTCCGACAGCGAGAACAACGACCGGACCCCAATCATGGCACCGATGCCCACAATGACATCTGTAAACAAGGAAGCCGCGGCTGAGCTGGAACGTGCCCTGGCCATTCTGGAAGAGTCTTCAATGTCCGCAAGCGGGGAGGTGGTCCAGGATCCGGACGTCATCAAGGAAATTGAGCGGTATCTGTCGGTCGGGTTCAGCGCTGCCGGCAATACCGGGTCGAGTGCCGCGAGCAGGTCTCGCCAGGTGCAGCCAATGGGGTCACAGCAGCAGCAGCAGAAGGTTCAGGTCCTGCCCAGTGGGGAGCTGTCGTGTCCCAGGTGTGATTTCAAGTGCAGGGGCTCGCTGACGTTGTTTGTCCATGCGAAGGCAAAGCATAAGCATGAGGAGGGGAGTGCGGCAAAGTCTCCTCCGGTGAGGGTTGTCACGCCTCCGAAAGCGACGGCCACGCCTCCAAAAGCGACAACCTCGCCACCGAAAGCGATGGCCACGCCTCCGAAGGTCGTGTCTCCTCCGAAGGATAAGGAGAATGTGGCTGTGCCGGAAAAGGACAAGTCTCCTCCCAGTGCTGCTTCGACTCCTCCCGCTCAGAGTCAGTTTAGAATCGTGGACATGGCATCGATTTTGGCCAAGAAGAAAGAATAAATGAAGAAAGTGTTAAAATGATTTTGTCGTCACAATGTGAACAATATTTACAACAGTTATTGCCAGATTAACAGTAGTCGCCCTTGATTGAGATGATATAGATACTGCTGAATCTCGAATGTACGTTAAGAAGAAGACAAGATATCTAATTTTCTTTCCTTGTTACTGATGTTACAGATTTACTTGAGTGAGAAATTGGAGAACTTAAAAATGATTTATTCAAAGGAAGGTTAAGTGCTCGCGGTGTCAGTAAATTTTGGCATTACATTACGGATTTGTGGTTACATGGCTACTCTATTGTCAGTTCAGTATTGAAGAATTGTCGGCGAAAAAAAATCGAATTTCGAATTTTACCTTATTACTGCTGGCTGGCATTAGGAAAGATTCTCGTTTATATTTTTGAAGTCTCAATAAAACTCCCTTTATTTTCGACAATATATGTTGCATCATACAGTTTTATTACATTTTGTACTTTTGATATGGATTTAACATTCTTGGCTAGTATTCCCCCTTGTGGGCAAATTTTCTTTGTATTAATATTTCAAAGTATAATAATGTACATAACCATTATAATTGATGAATAAGGCACTAATGGAATGCTTTTAATTGCTGCATTATCGTCAAAAGCAATAGGCAAATTAAGAATAAAAAGGAACAGTAAGTTATATTTATGGAAGCCCTGTCGGATAATGTTGCAGTCTTAACTTCGACTTTTACAAGTTGTTTTTTTGCATTTATGGCACACTTTCACAACGTATTTTATAATTTGCATCTTTTAATCACATTTTGCTTTGATAGTTGTGTACGGAAGTCTTCTTTCTTAAGGTTCAATACAGATCAGTACTAAATCTTTCAAAAGTAACCAATTCGATCTTCCATACAATAAACACCTTTTTAACATGGCAAAGGTAACTTAATTTAACATTTCACACTAAACATCTCTCAAATAGAACAAAAAGGCCACTGGAATGTATGTAATGTCTTAACTCTCCCATGCTGGACTTTTATACACACTGCACTGGAATGTTCTAGACATTTTGTTCATCAATTCTTAATAGTAGTTGTTCTTCGTCGTCGTCAATTTCTTCTTCTTCCTCGTCCTCTTCGCCATGAACTTGCTGCTGTTGCTGAAGTGCGGTGGCACGGAGGAGAAGGGAGTCGACGTCCAGCGGAGGCTGAAGTAAAAGAGAATTAGATTTGAGTGTCACTCAGCTAGAAATTAACAACGACAACTACAACTTGCAGACGCGTTTTAGTAGATAAAAAGTATTGACTATCAGGAAGCACTTTTGAATGTTTTAGTGTCAATTTGTAAATTCTTTTTGTAAAGTTACAGGTACGGTTTGCTATTTAGTTTATATTTATTTTATATCTACCGGTTCAGCTTATTGACGTTATTACTTAAGTCGATATCTACAGAAATGAAACAAACTAGTTTTAAGATTTTGAAGTGAATAAACTCAAAATTGAAATATCGATATTCGAAATAAAGTAAATACAACATGCTAAAAAACAAGTAAATACGACCAAAATAAACTTATGACTTTTATTTTAGGTTAGAAGCATGGTTAAAAGGCACAAAAACACACGCCTAGTAACTCTATATCAGTACGTAATATTTAATATTTAAATTAATTACCTTCTCAATATCCTTGTTGCCTCCTCCTCCAGTCTCCGAATTATTCTCCTTTCCACTATCCTCCCCTTCTTCACTCTGACTCCCACCTTTCACCCCCTTCCTCCGGCTCACCTGCCCGTTATTATTCGGCGTGTACTTGCTCACAATGTTCATCGCCTTCATGCGGTCCCGAAGCGTCCTCGGCGGGATGCCGTAGATGCCGCTCGACTGGTTGATGCTCGTGCCGGTCCGGATGGCCTCCAAGGCGTTGGCCATGTCCGTGTCGGTGTACTTTTTGTACTTGCGGATGGTGGGTTTGGTGGTGTCGGTGGGGGAGAGGTTCGTTTGGGTGTCCTGTAAAGTACGATTATGATTAAAAGCTAAAAATACAAAATATCCTGGATTCAAATAGCATGTTAAGTTCAATATTAGCAAATTAGCTTGCCGCGTCAATATCTGGTAATTAATCATTATTTGTATACCTTTAGTTGTACTTTATCCAGCTGGCTCACATCCTCCACACCTCTAGCCATCTGACTCACCACATTCGGCACTGCCGGCAACCCAATAGTCTCCACCAACGGAACCGGTAACTGAGGCAGCTGAGGCAGGAACGCCACTGGCTTGTTAGAAACCGGTTTCGCCTTGTCCGACACTCTCTTGGCCCGCTTAACAGGCGGCGGCGGGGCCAGCCTGTTAGCACCAGTCATCACGAGCTGCAATAGCTGTTCATTGGTCAGGGGCATGTCCGGTTTCCGCTTTGTGGGGCTTGTGATTGGTCGTTCTTCTTCATCGCTGGTGTGAGGTTCATGTTCGGGGACTGGGCTTGGGATGGTCGGCTCTTCTTGGTGTTGCTGGCTGCAGAGGATGGAATCGAGGGAGCTTCGAATGGAGTCACGGCGGCTGGAAGTAAAAAATTGTTTAAAGTACGATTCAATGGATTCGTTCTGAAGTTTGAAGACGTAAATGAACGACAAAAATGCAGTATTATAATTCCTTGTCTCAAATTATTACAATAAAGTGTTTCATATAAATTGACCTCATATTACTTTACAAACATTCAAAGGTGTTGTCAAAGTAGAAAGTATATATATCAACATTCACATTATAGACATGTCAATCCGGTCGTATAGGGTCTCGGGATAGATCGTGAACTTAATTATTTTAAAGCTGGAAAGCAAATATATATGTTATTAAATTATTATCACATTTCCCTCACCTCTGCTCCTCCTCACGATGTCCTTCTCCAGCTGATAAGCTCTTGCACTCCTCCTCGCACAGCCCTCGAATCCTCAACTCCCTGGCGGCCTCCAGCAGCCCCGCCAGCCTGTCCTGCTCCACGGCCACCTCCCCCGTGTACATGAACGCCACGAGGAGGCTGAGGTCGGAGTGGCTGATGTGGGGGAGGACGAGGGCGGTGTGGTCTGCGGTGGTGGGGATGGCGTTCAGGAGGGCGGAGAGGTACCTGAAATGAATTGCTGTTTAATGTAATGCATATGTAAGCTTAGTTAATACTGATAAGGTAAAGAAGGTGCAATTATTTGTAGAATAGATAGTCAGATGGTCTTGATACTGCTTTAAATCTAAACGGAAATACTTGTTATTGATATTACAATTAATTAATTGCTTTCAAAAGAATATCAAAAATAGTCATCACAAAACTCCTTGGATTATAGAAAGTTGTCCTCGTGATCTTTCTGATCTTCAAAATATTGAGCGCAGAGCGTACGATCATCAGGGTAATGAGACACTTGAAAATGTGAAATAAGAAATTTACATCTCCATATTTAAATAGTGTTTTACTCTAAACGCCTTTGCACCTTTTTTCAAATTACTTCTTATCAAGAGCCCAAATTATTTTACATATGTTATACTAACACAACATACTAACAAACGAATTTGAAGATTTCTTTTTTAATATCCCCTAAAATGAATTTTTCCTTAACATTCTGGTAAATACTTTTATACATATTTTACGTACTGTATAATGGAAAAATTAACTATAGATCATTCTTCGGAATATATCATTATATTTATGTAATACTAAATTCCACTTCACCATTTTAAGGTTGGTATCTATTTTAACATCTGCACATTTTACTTTTTTACTTACCCACTACTCGCACTGAGAACTATCCTATGCGCGCTGACAGTATTGCCATCTTTGGCCGCTAGGGAGACATCCGTGAACAGCTGCTCAGCCCGGAGCCGCTCAAACGATCCGGAGAAGTTGCTCGGGTGGTTGTTCCACTTGAGGCAGAACTCCTGCTCCCCCCGTGGCGGAGACGGAGGAGGAGGAGGCATGCTCAGCCCTGGAAGAGGCTCTTTTAATAGCATTCTTAACTAAGCAGATTTAATTATTTAATGAACATATTACTCTAGTTAAGAAGCTAACTTTTGGGTGGTAATGCGGGCTAAATTACGGTAAAGAAAATAGAATTTGGACAATAAATAAAGGCTTCTTTACCTCTTTCCCAATGAGACATCAGAATGGAACTGAGCTTTCCCTCACTTATGAAGGGATTCATTGATTGAATAAAGGCTGCCACCTGTGCGTACAGGGTGTTTCAAATCTTGCAACTACTCTGCATTTTCTTTTTTATACTTGCAGCCAGTGACTCCGACCTTTTTACGATATTGAACTATATTGTAAATGATTTACCTTACTGTATGAGCATAGTCACTTTGACACCCTGTAGCACAAACAATATGTAAATGTATTTGTTTCCCCTTCTCTACAAAACTCTTATTGATGAGCACACAACAGAGGGGCTTTTTAGAGAGATGCCCCCAGCTTTGCATCAGTCCCCCTGCCGTTTAATACGGAAAAACACCTGTTAAACGAGGGCATTTTTGCCCCCACCTTTCTAGAGTCGATTTCCCTCTGTCAGGCAGGCGAGCTCTCTTTCTCCTCTCTTGCTCTGTCACTTAGTCAATGACATAAGATTGAGACGCATTAGATGGGATGGCTGTAAAACTAATTTGATATGTACATGTGTAAATTTATATATTTTGTAATATGAAGGAAAAGCTATTCATACCCTGGAAAACATCAAATATAAAAAACCAAGGATATTTAGGCTAGCATGAAAACTATACGACTGTGGCTTGCACCTATGCCTGTCTCTACAACGTAACAGCTTTCTACTGCGGCACACATGCACGCTTAGCTCTCTCCTGCTGCTCTCTACTTCAGTCCTTCCCCATGCCGGGAAAAAAATCCCCTTCATATTCTGCTGGTGAAGCCGTTTTTACTCGCTTGCTAACGTGGCCAAGCTGTTAAGAGGGGAAGCACATATGCGGGTCTAGATTGGATCAATAGGAAGCTGTTAAAATAATAATAATGGAATTGTAAGGGTATAATTTTTGCTCTGAATGTTGTGAGTAGTTCTTGAGTATTAGAGTTTGTAACTGTCTACTCTTCAGCTTCCCCAAGGAGAACTGTATTCAGTGCTCCATGGCTTCCCTTGTTGTTTTTTAAAAGTATTATATTCAAATGTTCAAAAGTGATTTTCGAAAACGGCGTATATAATATATGTAGAAGCCTTGTTGAAGACTAAGATCCTGCTGCATCCCGGTACAGGGGCTTGTCTGAAATTGACCTGTGTAATTTCGTTATTTCGTCTGCATTACATATGGCGCCCTCTTTATTTATCTTCTTTTTGGCAGGCTC
>LR141010.1:0-13981 GCA_900659605.1 Tisbe holothuriae | reverse complement strand
CTCACCCTGTTTACGAACGGGCAGATGGCGCAATCTTCTACTATACTCCTAATGGTACGAAGGAGATTCGGTCGGAAGAAGCTGGTTACTACAGTATTGGCTATTTTGTAGTAGTTCTGATGGATACCGATGTGACTGAAATGACTGACATTGACCTCATGCCTCAGGAGTGCAAACGTCCGTTTTGTAAAAGGAAGAACTGAAAAACCGCGCTTTTCAGGAGAGCAATTTAAAGGTTTGAAGTGGCCTAATTGTAGTTAAAACTGAATACTTAGTAACAATGCATATATCATTTGACTCACTATTACGGCTGCAATCACTTATGCTTATCAAATTTACATTATTCTTAAGTAAAGAGCCTTTAAAATCACTTTTACTTGTTTGAAAAAGTTTCGGGAGAAGAAATCTTTTGACTAGCAGTTTTCAAAGGGGTATAATTCATTTTTCGTCCATAAAACAGCCATTATCAAGGTGAAGAAATGCACATTTAGGTAAATTAGATGCGTAGAATTGGATTACATGCCTCAAATTACAGCTTAGCAGTACCTAATGACTGTAATTAACCCATTAGAAGACCCACGGTTAAAAGAAAGGGATGACATCAAAGTCAGTCCGTCGCTCAAATTAACCGACGCTGTTGTTCTCGTAATAATGGCTGAAGAAGCAAGGCAATGCTTGCATTGCAGAGAGCATAAAAAGTACATATATGTAAGCTTTTAAAATGTCAAAATCGGTTCATATTTGGCATTTTTGAACTCTCTTTGGCAACGTTTTCTTTTATTAGTTGTCGTCCCTTTGCTGTTCACTCTTCCCTCAGCCGCGCCGAAGACAAAAGCGGTAGCGGTTTTGGCATTTCTTACCCTATTTTTACGTAACATACACCAAAAAATAGCTCTTTAAAAGTTATATAAATGGTTAAAACGATTTTAGTTTATGATTAGTATTACAACGCCAATCTTAAAAACCGTTTCCGCACTGGAGAGGTTTCACTGCGGAATCTTCTCTCTACACTGTCAGCTGAGGCAACGACGACCACGGAGAACTTTGCTAATGGTTCTTTTGGCTAAGAGAGAGAGCTTAATAAAGAGAAAACAATTTATCTATGATTGGTGCCATATGAGATCTGCCTGTTAGAAAAAGTAGCAAGGGAAGGAATCATGAGCTGAACATTTATCAAACAGGAACAACTAATTTGAATTCAAGATTACTAATGCTACAAGTAATGCATCATAAATATAATGGTATTCAATGAAAGACCAGAACTTCTACTACTATCCTAGGCCATAATATTTTTTTCATGCAAACGAAACCTACCTCTTTGAAAACTGACGTGTGTACTATGGAAGTACTAAAATATATAGTTATAAATACTCAAACCTGCTGCTGTTTTCTACTAATCAATGCTTGATTGATAGTGTAGGGTATTGGAGACAGGGCCAGCCCAGTTCTGTACATAGTCAGGTCTACAATGAGATGTCCAGCTCCAATATCTGCCAGGCCTCTGGAAACACTTCCAATAGTACCAGCATATGATCCATTAGCATCAATGGAGAACCACGATTGCTCCCTTTTGAGTAGAATTATTAAATATAAATTATTTCTTATTAATTTTATAATAGGATATCCTTACAGTAACTGTACTAGCTGTATAAAGCGCCAAAGTATCATTATGAATACCCAGTTTGAGTACCCACTTTGATGTTTGAGTACCAACTGTGCATACACATTTATATGATAAACCAATATGGCACTTAAATTTTTGGATGGGGAGCAGTCTGAGAGATCAGCCCAAAATAGTGTTCATATATGCATACCTTTTGAGCGTAAGATGAAAACCATGGTGGGAGCTAAGTATACGGAGGATGTCTAAGTCTTTGTCTTTTAAGGCTGGAAAAAGGAATTATATTTACGAGCCACATCGGAGTAAATTAGCAAACACTTTTAAAATACTTACGCTTCTTATGCAGTTTTATATACGGTGGAAGTCCCATTACAGATGCAGTCAAATTTCTACCAGCAAGGCCGTTAGAACATTGTTTTGAAATGGAACGAGTGTTGTTGTGCTTGAATATACCCATGACTCGATAGTCAGCTTCAAAAGGACATCTTATTATAAGAGGGAGTTCCTGAGTATCTATAATACAGTAATGAAAATTATACTGTAGATAAAATTCGATACCTCCAACTTAAAGGTATTTTATTAAGATGTCTTAAAAGACAAAATTGTTAAATGAGAACTCACGATATGAACTTTACTTCTTAATCCTGCCTTAACAGACCATACACGTATTGATGACAAAATATAGCTTAGTTGGTCAAAAACTAACTTACTCTCAGTGTTTAACATTGTAATTTGATATTTTTCTATTGTGTCTCTAAAGGCAATATCTGTCGTATTTGCTCCAATATAAAATAACCTTGTAGCTTTCAATCCAGGCAACAAATCAAGCACTGGCTTCTGCACCAACAAGCCCAAAAGTGCAACATTGTTCCAAGAACTTAGCTTCTTAACAATTGTCTTATTATTGGAAATGAGAAATATTGGATTCACAACATATTCAAACAATAACTTTATGTTTGCACGCTCCAATCCAGAAACAAACAAAACTGTATTAGCATCGTTTCCTAAAGTGCGTGTGAGATGGCTTGTCCAGAGTGGGGGCATTTTAGAAGAGGACGCTATAATTATTACACAAGCCAATATCATGGACAAATTGAAAGCCACGCAATTCATGGTTGATGCTTTCAGTTATGGCTGGCAGACGCGACTCCTGCATGAAACATAAAAAGCTAACAGCAAAAGTTTCCCTACGAAAAATATGTTACGGATGTTTATGCTAATTAGTTAAGTAAATATATAAATGTCTAGTAGGGAATACAAATGTTGAATTTTACTACAGGTAGCTGAACAGTCCAATAAGGGGACTATGTTTAAAATATTGGATCATAAGATTATTATTAGGAAAGAATTCATTCATGGAGGTCACATGACTAGGGTTTGTAATAACATTTTTATCATGATCCAAGGAACTCTTTTTATTTGTACCTCTACCTTACTACAAAGTATTCCCAGCAAAATTTTAAAATATTGGTAGGTTTGGATACTGTGATATATAAAGTATTTTATTGCATGTAGGAAACAAGAATCTTGCACTCTTATTGATTCATTGGTGATATGATATTGTTTTGTTTGATAAGGCTAGATTGAAGTTTACATTCTGAGATTAAGAAATGAATAAAACGGCTTAATGGTAGTCAAATCTCTCTTTGGGAGCAGTGGGATGCAACATTAACTTCAAAAGCAGCCCGTTGTTAACAGAGAGAGATTGATGCATAAAACGGAACCGAATAAGCGGATCCAGTAGGATCCGGATCCAGATCCATCAAATATGAGACATGAACGGATCAAGGTCTAGATCCTAGCAATGAAAAGCTATTCCGTGATCAGCTGCGTAATGTGACGAATTGAGAGCTTTCATGCGTATTTAGTGATAGGCGAGAAATATTAAAAAAAACACTAACTTCACTAAGTACTTAACAAAGTCGCCATCTTCAGAGAGAATTATGCAACCAGGCCAAGCAAACAAGTTCATTGCAGTTGCCAGCGAAAAAACATCTTCTTATCACACCACAACAGGATGCAATGTCTCATCATTTTTCTTCCTCTCAGCTCTTCTTTATTCTGTATTTTGTGGCTTTGTTCAAAATGTCTGTGTTTTACGAGAATGAAAATGGTCTTGAAAATCTCATCCAACCATGTCTTGAGGATCTGGAAACTATTGTAAGACATATTATTAATATTTCTATAAGCGAGCTACAATTTTGGGTTTCTTCTCTTAATAGGCTGAGGGATCCACGGACTCCACTAATCTAGACGGAAGACCGGTAAAACAGTTATATTATTAACATTATGCCTTAACTAACATAGTAGTCAATTTTTTTGAAGATGTGAGGATGCATTGAAGTCACGCTTGAATTTACCAAATTAATTAATAGTATTAATGTCTTATTTGCACTTTTGATTCGGCAAAAAAATAGTTGGGACCTAGGTTATAAGAAGATACACAGTCTTGGTTACAACAGAAATAGCTGAAAACGGCTAACTAAAACTGAGTCAGTGTTTATTAACTTGTCAATCCAGTATGACATATTTTAATTATCCCTTTTCAGCGTCTCAGCTCCTCACAATCACTTTCGAGCTACCTCAGCCGTGTTCCTACTTTCAATGCTCAGGACTACACACCGGTACGAGAGCTTGGTAGCGGTGGAGGGGGACAGGTTATGCACTACAGGCAATTTATAACAATCAGCTGATAAACATGCTTAAATGACATCAGATACAGGGGGACGTGGTAGCCGTGGTCACAAGTCGCTCGGACCGTGTGGCCCAGAAGGTCACAGGTTTAAATCCCCCCAGTGATATGATGATGAAAAATTGTGATCACATTGTTCAAGTGAATGAACCATAAGGTAGTGCCCAAAAATATACAATAAGAGATCACTAGAAAATTATTAAAAACATCAGATACGGTACAAAATAACCCTGTAAATATTCATTTCAGGCGTAAGAAAAAGCACAAACACCAGCCAACCGATATTGTAGTCAAATTCCTCCAAGGATGCAACACAGACGAGGAGATGGAAGAGAAGCTCCGTCGTGAGCTGAGTGTCTTCTTCCTGAGCCATGAGAATGTGGTGAGAGTGTTTGGGCTCTTTGTTGTGGTGGAAGGGGACAAGGAGAGTGAGGAAAATGGAATTGTCATGGAATACTGTCTGGGTAACAAAATTACTAGTTGAGGGTAAAGAGCTACAGTACTCAAAGAGGAGACAGCATCCCTGCTTTTGGAAATTTTTTGCTTTGCTTGCATCATTCTCCTCTCTTTATACTCAAAACAATATACACTGAGTCCAGAGCTTCTCTCAATATTTCCGACTGAGCAAAATTTTGTTTGTAACTTTTCAAAGCAGCCGCACAGACAGGCTAGGCTGGAACTATTGGCGCATGTAGACTTCTCAAGCCATCTGTCCACGTCTCCTTCTTAGGTATTTTAGCTCTTTAGTTGAGGGCTTCTTCCTTTTTGTATTTGTAATTATTACATTTCCCCATAATGTAGGCAACCTTGAGGAATACTTTGAAAACCGCTTCTACTCCAAGTCCACCACTCAGCTAGAGCTCAAAATCATCTTCCACCAGCTCATCAAAGGGCTTGATTACATCCATAGAAATGGACTCATGCACAGAGACATCAAACCATTGAATGTGCTCATTGTCAGCAAGAAGCCATTGAGTAAGAGCAGGGCAGGTATGTAGCTTAAAGTCATATATGAAGCATTAACTATTAACCATTAATGTGTTCAATATACAGCCAATTGGATGCAGGAGCCCCCTCACAACCTAATCTTCAAAATTGCCGACTTTGACCAGCTTCGGCAGTTTGACCGAACTTATGTCTTCACATTTGTTGGCTCTCCTGATTTTGCTGCCAATGAAATTTTCTCAGAGACGAGCTACAACCAGAAGGTTGACATTTACAGCATGGGGGTGACATTTGTGTGGATGGCCTCTGGGGGTGTCAGAGCTCACAATGACACAGAAGGTAATTAACAGTGATCTAGAAAGCCTCTAAAAAATCCACAAGATTAATATATTTACCTCTCTAGAGCTCTTAACCATAATTGAGAACCACATTCCATATCCTGAAGTGAAAGAATTGGTCATAAAAATGACCCATCAATCTAAAAGTGAACGTCCAACATCAAAAAATCTTCTTGAACACCAGTCTCTATGTCAAGTATGAAATATACTGTCATAATACTATATTTCTCATCTCATATATAACTATGCTGCAGCCTATTGACAATGATACAGTTCAAATGCTGGAAAATGAATCTCTACCTGGAAGGACAAAGTGGAGTCTAAGAAGAAAATGTTGGCTGGCAGTAATCATTGCTGTGATTGTTTTTGCTGGTGGAAGTGCAATTGTAGGATTGGTTGGAACAAATGTGCCAAATAAGCTGCTAGGTAAAACTTATTCTTATTTCTTAAATTGCCATTTCTAATGCTTGTTATAGGTCCTAATACCATGGTCATCTTTGGAGGAACAAATGGCAGTGCACCAGTCAACCTCATAGAGATGATAAGCTTCACAGAGACAACTTGCAGAGACACTGGACTGCTCTGGCCAACCATTCCTGTCTACTCCGTCAATAGTTCAATGTTTATCCTGAACGACTTGCTCTATGTTTGTGGAGGTGCTCACCTTGCTCAAGACTGTTTCATGTTCAGTCCAAGTGTTGGCAATTGGTTGAAGAAAGAGAATCTGCTCGTTCCAGGACGGTCTAATTATGCAAGTGTGACATTAAGTGATCCTTTATTGGGTGATTGGCAACTGATATTGGGAGGAATTGACCATAATACGTCAAAGTTGATGGATAACATTGACACATTTACTGGTGTTGAGAAGTCAAGAAACTTGGATATCCTACCTCTAGGTGAGCTGCTACCAAACATGAAGACATCCATATCAATTTCCCTAGTATATATAATTAAACCTCACCTGCAGCAGTACAAGGCACATATTTTTTTACTTTTTTATTCACATCAGGGTACTGACCAAATGGCAAGGAACATTATGTTGAGTTCACTACAAAACAATCTTGGGCTTAGAACTGATCAAACCTTCTTCCCTTTATGTTTAGGTCCCAATGCTGACCAATGCACCGTCAAGATCAATGCCACCCATTACTTCATTGGAGGCGGTGTTGGCCAACACTCTACAGAAGCCTCAATCTTCACAGTCCATCTCAGCACAATCAAACAATGGCAACACTTTACCATTCCAAACAGGAGGCAGAGACCAGTTTGTGGAATGGTCACTAGGAACAACAAGAGTAAGACCATACTATGCTGATGTACACAAATTTAGGTGGAACCACATATTTCCCTAAGCCAATATGTCTTGCATTAGTAGATAAAATGTTAAATTACAGAACAATAAGTAAAACGTTTAGGCAGGATCCTTTCAATTAGTTTCATAATACATGACAAGCATCCATAATAATTTAGTATTCAAACTGTGGATACACCTGAATATACGTTTATTCCCTTTTTGGTGTTACTAAAAGCCATTCTTTATACCAGTATTCCCTACATTAACAGAAAAGTATATCGTCATGTCTGGCGGAGATCGGGACCCCTTCACAACTAACATACTCCCATTACACACCCTTGAATGGGCACCCGGACCTGACTTCCCTAACGGCATCCGTGGCAGCTTGGCTGTCCAGGTCAATGATACATTTGTTGTGGTTGGTGGGCTCAATGCCAATGGACAGCAAGTGGATGTGTATGCCATGGATCCATCATTAGGGTATTGGCGGTATTTGGGAGAGTATTTGCTGCAAGAGGAGAGATTTAACCATGTTGCTGCAATTGTTCCAGAGAGTATATCTGGGTGTCATTGAGAATTAACCTTGTCATTACACAATCACATTGACCTTCACTTGTATAATAATTTGTCTGGAGGAATAAACTATATTATAATTTGTTAAAAGTACTTCATTAACCATTCTCTGATAGAGGGATAGAGTTAAAATATTACCAAGTACAAATGTCATATGCGGCATATCGGCACATTGGAGCTGAGTATAAAGAGCAAAAAATATATACAAAGTATAAGTGCTTATAGTATTTGTAAAAAAATCGGTCCTCAACAAACACAGAATGCCGAAATTCCGAAAATCAATTATGAAACTGATTCCGACATCAAATTCCGGAAATCCGGTATTCCGTGTTAATGAAATTTTCCATTTATTCCCATCTCCAGTTCATCGGGTTCAGGGCGGTCTGAAATCTTTTCTATTGCCGAACTCTCTTTCCTGACGATCTGGAAACGGGACTAAACTGTCAATGCCATGAATTATATTGTTTAAGGTGGAGTACAATGATGCATAGACCACTTCAGTGGTCTATGAATGATGTCACTGTTGGTCCACTTAAACCATTGAGCCCTGCTGATTAAGTTACTGTCAAAATTGTCCTCCTGGGATCACTGGTACATGGTGTATTTTTCTTAAATATTGATTAAATTCATTCATATTAAATGACATACAATAATGTATACTTTTTAATATATACTGTTGATAAATTATTATAAATTTTTGGTCACCAGCAAACTTTCAGTTCATTTACTGCATTCTTTAACAAGTATTTTTGTTTGATCTTGTATGTATATTATTTATCAAATATTCAGAAGATAAGCTAAGTTTACATCATAAGCGTACTTGAAGACTTACTTATGAATATTGGATAATATTTTGGTACAGTAAACATAAGCAGCAGTTCAATAATAATGTTACCACGTAATGCAACAGCTACTATGGATAACATTGTAATGGATATCAGATACACAATTGCAGCGGTGATTTATGGAAACAAAATGCGACAAGGCGCTTCCTTTTCAACTGATAATGCCAAAAATGAATATTAGAATTACAAAAATGGCATCAACAAACAATATCCCCTGGATTGCTGCACAGTGGTATCATATATACAGGCAGTTGGATTATATTAAATATATTACTAATTGTATACAGGGTCCAATAACAATAACATGATTTCATAGTTACCTTGATGGCTTGGCTTGGAGAAAGCCAAAAAAGGACGCCATAATGATAGCGTTCCCCCGCCCCGATGGCTTGGCTTGGGTTAAAGCAATAAAAGATGCCATTATGTCAGTGCTCTTTTACCGAGGCTTGGGAGCGTAAAACGACGCAACTATACTCTCTCCTATCTCACAAAGCTTGGTCAAACAAGAGCGTCAGTTACTGCTTGCATTTGATAGCATTATCATTCTTTACAATGTTGTCCAAGGAATGCAAGGATTATGCCATCCAAATTAAATTATTTGTGATGATGCTTTGTTTGACGGTTAATTTATGCTTTGCAATGCCTTTATTTGATATGGATTTGAATTTGAACATGATTTTATGGCTGTTACAGCCTATCTCTGATATACAGTAAATTAACGCATAGATGTTTATAAAATGATCATGTTTCTAATCTTTTTTACATAGTATAATACGAACAGTTGATGTCAGTCCGGAAATATTCAATTTTATACAAAAAGCAGCATTAAAAGAACAAATTAGCATAACAACCCATTCGGAGGAATTCTTCAGCAATATCAACCAATTTAATCTTGTAGCTGATGTGTTATTTATTGAAGCAAGGGATGTCGACCAACTTAAAACACTTAAAGAACACTTAGAAGACAAGACTGTTGTTGGTATGATCATCTTTAGCCCTGAACACAACAGTAATATTGATAAGCATTGGAGAGAAATTTGGCAAGGCAGTAACTTTGATGTTAGTTTTATAGTTAACAATAATGGTAAGCTCATTTGTAAATATGGGTATGTGGGTTACATGTTAATATTGTAACAATGTCAGAATCTGGTTTGCAATTGGAAACAATGTGTGCAATGTCATATGAAGATCCCATCCAAATAAACTTTTTTCCATCTGGAGCAATAGCTGGCAGCAGTAGGGATAGACAACGCTGTGCCCAATATGCTAGAGGCAAGAATTTTACCATATCTGCTATTGGACTGGAACCATTCATCATATACAAACAAAATGGTACATATTATAAAATACAAATAGTTCATATATACATATTTTTGTACTATACTGTTTAATATGTATTTTGCAGGTCTTGGGGGTGTTGACATTGATTTAGTCAACATTCTGAAAGATGAGCTTGGGTTTGATTACCACATTAAGTATGAATCAACTTGGTCTAAGTTTGATGCTAATGGTAAATTGGTGGGTGGAACATTTTGGTCAGTCAGTCATAATATTTCACATATTGGAATTGGACATTGTATCCCAGATGCAGGTTTGGTTTAATACAATTTGAAGCAAATATTCAGCATGAGCTTACTTTTCGTTTGTTATAATTGCATCCATTAAAGTTGCGTACATTAATTTCTTTTTAATTTTATTTAGTTACAGTTTCTTCTCATTTCAGCTGGAAATATATTATTGACTGAAGGTACGTCCACTACAAATAATATTTTCTTAAACTAAAACCAGAATATCCCTTCTAGTTTTTGATAGTTCCATTATGGTGTACCCTCAGGAATTTTGCTATGTTGCACCAAAGCCCAATCCAATTCCACCTCTTTGGAATGTATTCAAACCCTACAGTCTACAAGCATGGATAGGAATTGTTTTTGCAACCCTCATATTCATTGTTGTTATTATTATTTATAGTCAAGGCAAATATTCAAGAAGTAAAACAGGCCATTTAACTGTACTACAAACATGGGGAATATTATTCAATCAAAGTAAAAGATTAATTTATATTATATGTTTATACGAGTATACAATTTAATTGTTTAAGGTACTGGAGAGGTTACAGGAGGGTACCCATCTGCCAAATTGTTGCACATGTCTTGGTTAATATTTGTGTTTCTCATTCTTGCATCCTATGAATGCAATTTGAGAGCATACCTCATGCTGGTAGATTATGAGAAACCAATTGACAGCGGTCAAGATGTCCTGGATATGAATAGAGAATTGTGGCTCATTCGTGGGGGTGCATTGTTGGAAGTACTGCAAACTTCACCAAAGAAAGAGCATAGAGAACTAGCAGTTGATGTAATTGAATATAACCTTCTAAAGCACAATTTTTCCAGTCAAGATTTACTTTCAGATAGAAAAATTTGATCGTCATTTCATTCCTGTAAATGGAAGACCATCATTCAACCAATCAGATCATATGATAAAAGTTGGTAAGTACACCTAACAAACCCTTATATATTTATTAGTATTTTTAGGTGTATTTCTATAATGCAACAGGTGCCGCATTTATATGGCCCAGAGATATGATATTAACAATGTTCCAAAAGCTGACTCCACACTATAATTACCAGCCCTACAGGATTAGCAAAGACAATTCTTTTTCCTACTATTCCAAATTTCTTCTCCAGGTTGTTAAAATGAGCTGTCCTAAAGTCCTTACATAGATAAACTTATTTAATATTTCAGCCAAAGCGTCCATGGAATAAAGATGTCAATAAGATCCTTAGCCGGTGCTATGAAGCTGGTCTTGTTCGGCATTTCATCCGAAAGTATGTTTCACTGAGGTTTCTTAATATGAAGGAGGAAACCATAACACCTCCAAGCAAGTTCAGACTGGAACATGTGTTTGCAGCTATGATGGCTCTTTTTATAGGAAATACTATTGGTCTTGCTATCTTCATCTGTGAATCCATATTAAAATAGCAATATTATCTTGTGTACATGATTGTATATCTCTATTTACTATTACTCAACAACGCTGTTGAACAACTGAATAAGTAAAGTGCTAACTAGCATTATCCACTTTATAGCTTTCCACTGAAATAATTGCAGTCACGAATTTATATATGGATGGCTTGTACATGTCAACATTCTAAAAGTAGGGTCTGGAACAGGACAACTTATATCATAGATTTTACCTACTTGTACTTAGTTACACTTCATTAGATACGTATATTTCAACAGCATCTACTTTATCTTTCCATCTCCCAGGCAGTAAGAGAGTAAAATTGTAGCCTTGCATACCGCCACTCCACTCGAGCATTTTCTCCATGTCCAACCTTGGCAGAAAATGTGGAGCCAACTCAGGCTCACGCATGACCTCCAAGAGAAACTCCTGATTATTCCAAGCAATGTCATTAAACGCCACAATCTGGTTGTGCAAAATCACTTTCTTTAGGACGTAATTCTTTATTGGCAGGTCCAGGTACTTCACAGCCGCCTTCAGGAAGATGTAGCACTCGCGAATCCTTCTCGAGGCAAAGTACTCCAAACCACGGCTCTGTCCAGGGCCCATGATGTAGTTATCCCGAGGGCCATAGTGAAGCACCTTAAATGCAACTTGCAGTGACTTGCCAGATCCATCCAGGTCCTGTAATGCTTCCAACATGGGACGGTCCACATTGGCATACCTGTTAAATGCACTTTGCCAGTATGGAGGCTTGTCGGTCACAAGTGTCGATGCAACTTTGGTAAACAGGTCTGACAGTGTGACATATTTTGGCATTTCAAACATGGGTACCACGTCCACACTGCATTTGTAGGAGGTTTCACCATTGCTCCATATCATGTTGACCACTGCACCGCGTTTACTTTGTGTAATCAGTGGCGAGAAATTCGAGACATAGTCTATGTCTCGAATTTTACGTCAGTGGGAAGCAGCCTTTGCAACTCATCCAACTGATTCCAACAGCCTTCTTCCTGATTGTAAAGTGGCATTGAAGGCCAGGGTGGAAGGATTGGGAACCCAGGGTTAGCTTGGCAGGCTACTGAGTCTTGATCATGGCAGACTGCAAAGACTGCAAATACATCTTGTGGAAGTTAACAAAGTTGAGCTTGAGTAACCTCAAACTAGATCGAAGATACTAAGTCTTTGCCTCAAAGAAACAAAGAATCATCTAAATTCTTTCTAAACAGTATAACATACTGTTACAAGTCTAAAATACTCGCATTATGTAAATTGGCGGCGAGTAAGAAATAAACATTTATGATTAAATTCCCAACTTCCGATCATCTGGTTTAGAGCGGTCTGAAATATGAATGTCGAACATTACTTTTCTACGCAGAGCTCTCTTGCCTGCCGACGGGAAACTAGAATGTGGCAAACATTGAAGTGTTAAATGTGTATTTATAGCAAATTGGAATAAACCAGAAGAGATGCAACACACATTAGAGTTTAGATATTTAGAGCAGTACATGTAGCATCAGTTCTTTTTGATTAAAAATGTACTACATTTATGTATTTTTTCTTTAATTTTGAAGAATGGAACCTGTAACAGTTGTCAGGCCATATTTTGGCTCAGCATTTAGAACAATGATGTAGGTGATTTAGGGGTCTGTGAATGTTGTTACCTGTGCAATTCTTGTCTAATGAGCATGTAAATGGTTTTATGTAGGATCTTATACGTTCTACCGTATTTTTCCAATATTCAGAAGAAAAGCTAAGTACCCTTACAGAGAAAATACTTGAACACTTTCTTATGAATTTTTGATAATATTTCTGGTAATATTGATAACGTCACGTCATATTGAGAATGTCTGGCACTGAATATCTTAATATTATGAAAAGTCCAATAATGCCATCATTAAAGTTATGTCGCAAAACGATATAAAAATATATCCTGGCTGGAGAGTTGGAACACAGTGGTATTTATTGATAAATTCATTATATACATATTAGATATTTCATCGTATATTGGCTATTCTTTCTTATTGTTCCACACTGTGTTAGATTTCGGCTTGGCTTGATAAAAGCCAAACAAAACTAGACGCCATAAAAAGTTTATTGTTGCTGCACTACTACGAGTATTTATTTAAAATGAATTTGTCAAGAGAACTTGTTCTTATAGTATATCTGGCTGTCAATATAAGTTTGGTAAAGACTTCAAGGAACATGAGTTTGTATTTAAACATGATTCAATGGGTCTTAAGACCTATTGCCAATATTAAGTAACATTAAGCAAATAGTAGTCTAATAGTATATCCTATTACATAATATATTTTTTTAGTATAATACGCTTGATAGATGTGAGTCTAGAGAAGTCCATTTTTATACAACAAGCTGCATTAAAAGAACAAATTAGCATAACAACCCATTCTGAGGAGTTCTTCAGCAATGTCAATGACTTCAATCTTGTGGCTGATGTATTATTCATTCAAACTAAGAATTTGGACCACCTTAGAACACTTAAGGCTCACATGGAAGGTAAGACTGTAGCTGGCATGATTATATTCAGTCCTGAAGAGGACAGCAACAGCTCTGAAGGTCATTGGAGGGACATTTGGCAAGGCACCAATTTTGATGTGTGCTTCATACATGAAAAGAATGGTAGGGTTATATGACCAATATCTAATGATTTTACAAAAATATGAATTTGCTCTTTCAGATACTTCTTT
>LR141009.1:0-14003 GCA_900659605.1 Tisbe holothuriae | reverse complement strand
TACCAGGATTATATATGGGGGAAATATTTGTCAGTAATGCAGTAATACTCTCAGTACTCTGTAATCCATATATTAGCCAACATAATTATATAAATATCGAAGAGCCACTGTAATGAAATTTAAATTATCTTAAAATTGTAGAATATTTGGATCAGCCCATAGTCCATATTATTATTGTAATGTATGGACTATGGGATCAGCCAAACCATTCTTTAAAACTTTAAAACATGGATCATGACATGGATAAATGCAGACGGTACCGGGGAAGCCGAAAATAATCTTAATAGCTATTATATAGATGAGAAAACAAATAATCACTTGTCACTTGCATTAGATTATTAATTCATTGAATGAATAATATCATTTCTTGCAATGATTCAATTTAAATTGGGGCAAATAACCTAAAGTATTAATCTATATTACAATCACACAACATTGAAAAAAGACCGAAACTACGTCCGCTAAGGATTTAAAAAGTTTTAAAACTATTACTTATTTGCTGGTGAATATCTCCGCTGAATAATGCACCTTTTTTATTCTTTCAAAACGCGACTTAAACCAATCCGGTTGCCTTTCTATTCCAATTCTTAGATATTTGGATTTGAAAGTAGTCCTCATTAATTGTGGAATCCCATTTTTCTTCCTCCAATACTGTCTTGATGATCTGCAGAGAAGTCTTTTCATTTTCCGCCTCTCTGATGACAGCCCAATCCAAAATTCCAAATGGGACTAAATGCGGCACACTGGCACACACATCGGACGGTAAAATCACGCGGCGACATACTCCCAGACCGGTGTTACAGAGCAAGATCCTCAGGCCGACGATGTAGCGTCGATGCTCCCCCTCGATGGACACCAGGGTCAGGTCGGGGGCGACGTACGAGGCGCACACGTTGAACAGACGACCGGGGTCAACGTCATCATAACACGAGTGAGCGTCTGCAATGTGGAAGTTTGTTGGGGGTCGGTCCGGATAGTCGGGGTCCCAGTGCCAGACCCAGATTGGACACTGAACACGACGTTTGAAGTCAAACTGCCTCAGACCTTCAATTGTAAGAAGGTGACACTGGTTTCTCGCCGCTGCTGCGTGTTCCGCTCCAGGTTCGAACGTCAGCACCTTGTGGACCTTCAAAGTCTCCATGTTGACCATTGTGTAATCTGCACGGTGGCTGAAGAACGCCCAGTTCATATTGGGGTGGATGAGGTTCTGGTGCACGTGCCCCATGTACAGCTCCCGGCAGTTGCCGCTCTCCAGATGCAGGATGAGGAAAGAGTCGATGTCGAAGGCTGTTATAATGAGGTAGTCTCGATTACAGTGGTGGTGCCAGTCCTGCAGTAGGAATCCGCCAATGCGATCCCTCTCCGAAAAGCTGTAGATTGGCTCTCGGCTTGGTGCTGCTTGAGTCATGTCTTTACAGGTGTAGATGGACATTTGTTTCATGTGGGCGTTCCTCTGATGAGGATCCATCTCCGGAAGAAGATTAACCACTCCAAGAATGATCCCATTTTCCCGACCGGGCCAATTTCGGATTAGAGTATTTTCTGAGCAGACATCTACAGTCCCAAGAAGTTCCGTCAATTTAACAAAGCCAGGGAAAGACCTAGCAAAAAGGGAAACCAGTTTGAGCAGTCATGTCCAACTAAGGTCAATTACCCATGTTCCACAATGCTGAAATCATCCCGTCTCAATACGTCACAATGTGTCCCCGAATAGTGGACAAGAACAATAAAGTCCTTCATGAACAAAGCCCGCATATCCTTGCTATTAATTGACTGAAGAACCCTCATGCCGACCATCTTCCCGGACCTGTACAGCGAGAGCCGATGCTGCAACAGCTGGGAAGGGCGTATCGCATGCTCTTTCACATAGACAACCATGTCCTCGCCGTTAGTAAATAATCTAGTCTGGGAGCGGCCTTGACATCGAAGCTCTTCAGCTTTCCTGTCCAAATGTTGGGATGTCACGCCCCCTGCTAGCCACGCCCACGAAGGGTTCCTCAGTGCCAGCCTTGATCGGTTCCGTTTGCTGGAAAGGAGGACATTGTCGATCCAGGATTTCCAAGATTTCGAAACCACTCTGCACGCCTTTAGTAGTTGGGTGGTGGGAATGAGAAGAAATAGTTCTTCCAGAAGAGATGGGTAAGCACGGAAATACTCGACAGGATCCATGTTTGTGCTCAATGAGTCAATACTGATACTAACGCCACATTGTGCACAATTTTAGAATACCTGCCTAAAAAAATAGAAAGGTTAAAACCTGCTATGCATCTATGCGCATACAAGGGGGGATTCGTAAAATTATATTGACCCCTTCGTAATTGGCCCAAAGTCGAATTTTTCGGAAATCAATGTAGTGAAATGTTAGATTTTTTTTTAAAAAAAGCCCCCTAATGTAGATAATTTTGTTGGGCAAGCACCCCTAAAATGGCCCTAATGTACAGAAAATTCGGACAATGTGTTCATGTATAAGGCTTACGCGTGTGACTGACCCAAGGATTTATGAAAAAATAGTTCAAAAGAAGAAGAAGTGTATACAAAACTAATTTTAACATAAATTGCATTTCAATCAACATTTGATGCAACAAATTCGCACATTCACACTATTTAGATGCATTGCGTATTCCCAACTTTTATCCAGGACCCCGTCCCAAATCTTTGTATGAAAATACGTGCATATACACCAAGAGGTTGTTTTCAAAGGTCGGGGGCAGCCTCCAAGACTCAATTTGAGCCGCAGAGACCGCCCCCAGAGGTGAAGGAGGACACCCGGGTGTGTCGAGGGAAGTAGGCTGCCGAGTTGGAAGAAGCAAAGCCAACCTTGGTTCATAATCTTTATCATCTGTAATGCTGCTGCTGCCGCCGTCAATATTAATCTTCATGTCACTTTTGAAATCGTTCACGGTAAGTCTTTACTTTCCACAATAACTTGTTTCGCCACTTCTTTACCTTCGGGTTCTTCCTTCTGGCGGCCTAAAATGTCTCCAATTTTCCTTTTGTCGATATCTCCTCTTCTTCTTTCTCTATTATGATGTGTGCGCTCACTGATCAACGGCCGCCCTACTCGGACTCCTGACCGCTTCCACTAGCGGGCTCTTCCTCATCCTGCAAGAATTGGAACTTGTTCGAGGACACGATGTCCACCGGCTTCTCCTCCACCTTCTTCATTGGGGGCGGACTGCGGTCCTTGCGGTCACGCTTGTCATCGGCGCCCTCGTCACGACGCGGCTCACGGTCACGGCGGTTCCGGTCCAGCTCGATGACCTTGCGTCCGCCACCCTTGCGCTTCTCGCCTTCAACCTCGTCCTTCTGCCCCTTCTCAGCGGCGGCCTCTTCCTCCTTCTTGCGGAGGCGTGCCTCGATCTCACGCTCGCGCGCGGTCGTGTCCACAGGCTTAGCGGCGCCAAAGATGTCCACTTTCTTGGGCTCTGGCTTGGCGGGCTCCTCCTCCTTTTTGTCCTTCAGCTTCTCTTCAATCTCCTTCTCCTTTCTGGCGGTGTCCACAGGCTTGGCGCCACCGAAAATGGCAGAGGAAGCCGCAGGTTTGCCATCAGAGCCCTCTTCCTCCTTCTTCTCACTTCTCTTAGCCAGTTGAAGTTTGGGACGCTCTTTAGGGCCATCTGAAAATCAAACGAGAATACGTTTTCATATACTCAAAATTATTTCTTTAATTCACTTACCTCTTTCATTAGGGGATCTCCTTCCTCCTCCGTAGCCACCTCGGTCATCACGCCTATCACGGTCGAACCCACCGCGATCATCCCGGCGTTCGAAGCCGTCTCTCCGCTCAAAGCCACCGCGATCATCCCGGCGCTCGTAGCGGTCGAAGCCGCCGCCTCCCCCGCGCCTGTCGCCACCAAAGCGGTCTTCCCTGGGAGGAGGGCGCTCGTTGGCGCTGCGCATCTGGCTGCGGTCAAAGTCGGTTTCGAAGCCGCTGCCACCACGATCACGGTCGCCGCGATCTGAAATTAAGAATGACAGTTTAAAACAAGCCAAGGTTCATTTTTGATTTAAAATGACAGAAGGAAAGCATTGTAAAGTCGTCCGTCAAGTATCGTCTCATTAAGAAGGTATACTACATCACCAGTGCAGTGCTAATAAGTCAATAAAGCTACTTGCTAGCGATAAAGAAATTACATGTAGATGAAAACGTAAATAGAGTACGTATGACATAAAAGCGTGCCATATTGTATGAAAAAAGGAATGCAATGAAAAACGCAGCAAAACCTTATTCTCAATTACCTCGCCCGTAGGATCGATCATAATTTCTCCGATCATCGTACCGACCACCTGTCAAGCAGAGAAACCAAATGTAGCCAGAGCTGCGTTTGCTTCCTTAACTTGCTATCAAACATGTTAAAGCCGGTCATCCTACCTTCTCTGACGTTGAGCCGATCCCTGGGAGACTCGTAGCGGTCGAAGCCACCTCCACCTCTGCCAGAGTCCCGATCGCGCCTCTCGTAGGAGTCTCTTCCGCCGCCACCCCTCGGAGGGCCTTCCTCCCTGGGCGCACTCCTCCAGTCTCCGGTGGTCCGGTCCTCTTCGTCGTCTCTGTCCCCGTAGCGTGATCCGCCCATGCGGCCACCACCTCTGCCGTCCCTGCCCGAGTTGGTTGCCAGGTCGACGCGCACTTTCCGGTTCTTGATTGTGTGGTCGCTCATGGTGAGCGCCTCGACGAGAGAGGCGCGGTCGTGGAAGTCGGCATAGCCGAAGCCCTTGAGGCGTCCGCCCCCGCTTTCGCCTTCTCCGTCCCTGGGTAGGCGGACGTCTTTTAACTGCAAGTAGTACAAAAATGTCAAGCCACTGAGGCTTGCATAGTGCCCAGGGTATGACCTACGTTGAGCTTGCTGAAGAACTCCCGCAAGTCTTCCTCATCAATGTCGTAGGGCAGGTTTGCCACGTAGGCCGAGAAGGGCGGGTCTCTGGGGATCCTGTCCTCGTCGATGTCGGGTCCCCTGGCTGCCCTGGGCGCGGTGGGGAGGACGATCTTGGAGGGGGCGTTTCGTGACGAGTACGAGTCGTCGTAGTCGTCCATCTCGTCGGCCCTGAAAAGATAACACGGCGATCAAGGCGTCTGCCAATCTGTCATTCTCGTCCGTCTGACTCACCATGATGACTTTGGCGCCACGACCGTGGTGAACTCTTCCCCGCCGGTCTTTCCATCGGAGAGGAACTCGTTGAGGTTGAGGGTTTTCCCCTTGGGCTTCTTTCCCTTCTTTCCTGGAAACACAAAACACGACGGGTTAAAAAAGGCTTTGACGGCGGCCGGCCGGAGTGACACAGCCACGTGGACGGAGCAAGGAGAAATCAAAGGAAGCGCTCCAGAGGGGGTGTGGAAGGGTTGAGAGGGCTCTTTTGGGTCTCTGGACAATGCCGAGGGTCTGTAGGTTCCCTTGGGTCTGGTCCAGGTCCCTTTGGGCCCCGCTGTGGTCCCTGGTGGTGCTTTGTTTTGGGTTTCGGTGCTTACCTTGCGAGGCCATGGTGAGAAAAGATCGAGCAAGCGATTCAGCGCCGCCAGCAGTTGAGCGAGCACGAGCTCAGCAATCAGCACCAGTCAGCTCAGCAGAGGCTGAGAAGGTGGAGGAGGAGAGGCGAGAAGAGCACAAATAGCGGGAAATATAAACATTATTTTCTAATTACGCGCTCTTTAGCAAGTCTACAGCCATTAAGCCTTCTTTGAGCTCTATATAGTTGAATTTGAAACATGCGTTACAGCAGATGTTCAAAGCCCGAGCGTAGACGCAATTCAACTTTATATTAATTTTCACGTCTACTTTTATGCAGAACATCGACCCTGCTTCACGTGAAGGAAGCGAACGCAAGATAGAAGAGAGCATCGGAAACGGGTAATAATTTAACTCTGCTCCTGGTTTGAATACTAAAGGCAATGCAGGAATTAACACAGTTTAATGTTATTTGTGAAAGTAGTATAAAATTTTAATTCTTTCAATGATATATTTAAGGAATGTTCCAAAAACCGGCAAACTTTCCCATGCCCTTGACGGAAGATCTCCCGCCCTCCGTCGGCGACGGAACATTTCCATGCGGGAATCACGCAACCTTCCATAAATGACCAACTGCCCTACGGAGCTTTCTCGAATGTAACCATTGGAGGTATAAATCTTAGAAAGCCGGGTACATCGCATTTATCTTTTGTCTAATGCATTTTTCTCTTGCACAATACCTGCCGTTGAAAGGTGAAAAAAGTTTGAGTCAGGGGATATTGGCATTCAAGTTGAGCGGAGGCATTTCGTAGTCTTGTCAAAGTTAAACTATGGTAAGCGAATTAATTGTTAGGAAGAATATGCTAATATATATTTAGGCTCAATTAACCATTAATTGGCAAATTCTCAAGAATACGGCCTTGCCGTAACAATTTCCGTAATTTTGCTCTTGCAGTCGCAAAATAACATCATTCTAGAAACGACGGTTTCTCCCCAATTTTGAAGTATTCCCAAGAGCTTCTTTAGCATCAATATCAACCACTTGACGTTTAATAATCCCTTTTCAGAGTGGACTTGACCTCAACGAGCATCACAATGGCCTCGTGCTCAATTACCTCCGATTCGCAAAGTTCCAACGTGGACAATGTCTTAAGCAAATCAAGGATAGCTTTGACGACGTCAAGATGACGAGGTACGTTTCAGTTGGAGAGCGACTCTCGTTTTGTGCTCGCTCAGGCTCAATGTTATTCAATTAACCAAGAGTTTGTACTTTACAGACTCTCTACACAAATTAGGGCCTGGATCTAGTATTGTTCCGGCAGTCTGTAGCTTCAAAATAAAGGGCAATAGAATAAAAATTTCACTTCCCACATCTACATATGACCCTCTGCTACACATTGAAGCATCAATATTTAGATGCCCTGCAGGGCTAGGTGCCCCGCAGGGCTAGGGTGTGGCCCAGGGTACCATACATAAAAGATTAGTCTGAGTCAGGCATGTTAGCTCTAAATTATTCAACATAGCTCCCACCACCCTTGGTGCCCCGCAGGGCTAGGTGCAGGTGCCCCGCAGGGCTAGGTGCAGGTGCCCCTCAGGGCTAGGTGCCCCACGGGTACCACTTATATGAGGTTAATGTTAGGTTTGGTTGAGTCAGGCAAGTTAGCTCTAAAATCTGCCATGTCAGCTCTGACCTAGCTGCCCCGCAGGGCTAGGTGCCCCGGCAAGGCCAAATTGTATAAATTGTACTTCATTGTGTAGCCAAAGATGACCTAGACATCTAAAAACCATAAAAATAGCATGTTTGTGCGGAAAAAATGAAGTTACAGAGCGCCGGAACAATACTAGATCCGCTCCCAAATTAGTTTATACTTGGTGTTCTGTACATTAACTACGACATATTGGGGAAGGAATAACACGACTTCTCCTCCATTCGGTGTCTTTGTCAGACTTCGAACATTGCCTTGATATTGAGCAACGTAAATAGGAAACCAATGCAATGCCACTCTCGCTTTTTGTCCCTTCCATTTGCGAAAAGTCGATTTGACCTTTCTCCTACTTCAACTCTTCTCTTCAGTAGTAAAGGAAATAATGTCCATTTTATGTGCAAGCGGCCGCGATTTCCCTCCGCATTCAAACTTCTAGAATAAGGCAGAAAACACAGTACAAGGAAAGGAGGAGGACTCATCTCTCAAAAGTAATTCAGCCCAGGAAGAGAGAGAAAGTTAGCCCCGTTTTTCTTCTTCTTCTTTAAAACTTATGTCCCAGAAGTAGATGGAAAAGTTATCCGCATTAATAATGCATGAACTGCACCCAGGTTGAACGATGACACGTACACGGTGGACGAGGTTGGCGACCTCCTCACGGACGTGGCCGGCGTCGTCAACGACGACATCGAGTCCGAGCTGCTCAACGCGGCGCACACCAACGTGCTGCTGCTGCAACAGGTGTTTGCGCAGGCGCAAAAGTGGCATCTGAATCTGGATGCGGATCTGGCAGAGCTGGAGAACAGGTAACAATAGTGAATTATATCCATTATTCAATTTCATTCATGTGCAGTAGGCATTCATAGTCTCATAGAATCGTTTGGCAGATATCTATTTATCCGTACTTTACTCAACCACCCACACAACAGGCAGGTGCTTTGCAGCTTTGATATCTAACTTGGAAATACATGTACCACAAAATGTAAAGTCGCTCTTGCTCTTGGTTCATTTATCCCCCTGGCCTTGAAAAAGAAGGCCTTTATTTAGATCGTACGATTGGGGAATTGAATATTCTGGCGGTGGAGAGATTATATTAACCAGATACGTTTCACGCTCACACAAATCTGTGATCAAATCAACTGGCTCTCTTGACACATTTCCTTTGATCAACTTGTTCTAGAAGCCATTCTAATGTTGTACTTTTATTGAGTCAATATTGACTGAAGAAGCCTCGAGGGTTCTTTCCCTTTGAAACGTCCATTGCAACACACTTTGATGATAACAACGGTCGTTAGAACTTCATTAAAACGATTGAAGTTGTACTCTCTCCAAACTTTCTTAAATCCTTGAATAGGAAAAAGACTTAAGCCGTCGTCTAGCTCAATCTCCCTCAAGAGGGTCTTTAAAGTCATCGTACTAATTTGTGTCCTCCATATACAACAAAACAAAGCGAGATGTCTTCATTTCTCAAAGGGGCTTTAAAGAGATGCGGGAACGATATGCACACAACAGCCATTATTTTCCCGTTTAGACAAATGTATTCATTGAGTGTTGCTCCCCATTCAACTTATGCAATTTATACCGGGAGGGAAAGTCGTTTTATTGTCTTTATTCCACGCCTATTCCCTGTTATTTGTCACCGGAGTGAAGTCATGATTTCCATATATGCATAAATGCATTCATTTCATGTCATGTTACATAAAGATAATGTAGGTAGGAGAAAAAGGAGGACGTTCAATGGCGTCTTCAGAGTTATTTATCATCACTTTAAAAAGGAGGCTCTTTTATGCAGAGAAGAATGACTCTGGAATAGTCTGAGAGGATACAGAATACACGATGTGGAGGCATCAAAAATGACAACGTCTATTATTTTCCTTGAATACGTAATAGGTCTCCTGTGGGAAAATAACAAGAACTCCCATCCAAACCAACTGTGGAAAGTCCCACGGTAACTTTAATTACATTTCACAGGGAGCTTTTGGACAAGGTCAAGATGTGGGAGGACACGGAGCTGTCGTCGCAGTCCATGGACAAGAACCCGCTGCTGGCCGGGGGCGGCGCCAAGAAGCTCGCCCCGTTGAACGAGGGCGGCCCGGTGCAGCTGCTCAACCTGCAGATCAAGGAGCTGGGCGAGGAGAACGAGCGGCTGCGAGAGCGCGTGCGCGGGCTGGAGGTCAGCGCCACGAGCGCGCTCTCGGAGAAGGATGCGGTGGCCGCGCGCGCGGAGGAGGAGCGGGCCAGGCTCACCAAGGCAATGGAGGAGGAGAAGGCGAGATTGGCTGAGGCCAATCCTGAGCAAGAGACCAAAGAGAAGAAAGAGGTTCATTCAATCAATCCATTCGATTGGAATGCATGTTAAACTTTTATCTCCTTCTTCAGCTCTCTGCCGCGCTGCAGTCGATGCAGTTTAAGATGTCGAGCGAGCTGGAGATGAACGCCAAGAACCAGAAGGAGCTCGAGACCGACCTCACCGACACCAAGCACCACCTGCTCGATGTGCAGCATCAGCTCAGGATGGCGGAGAAGGTTGGTAGTATTGGCATGTATAAGAAGGCCTTTTGGAGCAATTAAGAAATGCATTCAAGGTGCGTGTGGGCATTCTCAAAATTATCGTTCAGTTTGACGGGAGCACATAAATTCTTATCAGCATTCTCGTGCATTTTTCTGCACCTCCCCCTGTGCTGCTGTCGAATGCAAAAATTATGCTTTGAGGAAGTAATAGACTTTCCTCTCCTACTTCTCTTTCTCCGCCAAAAAGATGAAATGAAAAATGGCGGCGCATGCAGTTGCTTCAAGTTTTGCGTTCTGAGAATGTTTGGTTGTGAAACGAGAGCCTCATTTTTGGTGATTTCTGTTCTTGAAAGCTTGAAAATGGCGAACAATCCTTTCTGGTGAGAGTCAAAATTTCTTAGTTAACACAATATATTTTTTCAATGTAACAGCTAAGCCTTGTTACTTTTTTAAGTGGAGGGTAAAATAAATCAATTAAGCCTAATTGAACATCACATAGAATTTGATATAAATTCCAATGAAAAGGCTCCTGTACGACAGTCTGACGTAGTTTTTTCGACGTGATACAACATTCCTTGCACAAGGTTTTAATAGTTTTTCCAGTTAATATATAGCATCATTTTTATGGAAGTTCCCATAAACTCGTGTACGCGTACGCCGTTTTCTATTAACTGTTAACTGAATAGTACATCATTCCTGATGATAAAATTAGTCATCCTTAAAGGCCTTGCATTGTGATTGTGATATGGTGCACAAGCAAATCATATATCATGTTTCAGTCCATTTTTCCTTATTGCATAAAATTTGCAGAGTAGATGCAGTACTCTAACAAGAGTCAAGAGCCATCATCTACTATCATGTTTTGATAGGATATTTCTTGCATAGACTTTCCATTTTAGTCCCTGCAGCAGACTTTTCAAAGTTCATTCGGCTCGTTTTAGGGGCAATGTCATCATAGCTCAAAAGCAATTCCTCATCGATCTTCTTCTCCATGACATAACATTGGCTTACAAACATGAAGGAACATATTCCTGAAGCCTTTGTTTGGTTTCTGGTGAAGTCAGCAAAACCATATTTCATGCTTTTCTTTTTATCGGTCTTTTGAGCGTACATACCAGGTCAGCATCAAAGACAAATGGTCTCGACGGGTGAGAAAGAGAAAGAAAACATGGAACGTCAGACACGGAAGCCAAACCCACTCAATAGAGTTGCATGAATGAAGAATTGTGGTCGTCTGCTACTTTAATGCTGTCGACAATAATGAGTCCAATGACACCTCCGGGAGCTAGATTATAATAAATGCAAATTGTGTTATGTAGTTCATAATGGTTATAAACACCATATTCATTCCTTCAGAGTACTATTAATGCTGTATCTTCTTTTGTTTCAGGAGCTGGAGCGCAAGTTCAGCGAGACCGGCGCGTACAAGAACCTGAAGAAGATGCTCTCGTCCAAGAACGACCAGATCAAAGAGCTCCGCGCCAAGATGCGGGAGCTGAAGGGCGGCGATGACGATGGAAGCGACGAAGAGGAGTAGATTAGATACAGGGCGTGATTCAATTGTGGGATACAACGGATTTGTGATTCGATGTCAATAAATGAAGGAGAAAGAGTTTCACATGCATGTAATCAGGCGGCTTCTTTGCAGTGTCGAAAACCGATATTTGGCTGATGTGGTCATTGATTATCGTAATTTTTTGTCGTCGTGGCTTTCATTTAGGATACAAACTTTGCAGCCTCTTTTCATTATAATTTCTTGGTATATAATCTCATTGTTATATTACGCAGACTGGGACCTCTCAGTGTCCATGTAATGAAGCTGGATGATGATAATACTCTCTCTCCAATGCAAGCTCAATCTGTCTCTGCTGAGGCAACAATGGTGTGGTGAGGCCCATGAGACTAATTTGGGATGCAACAGCAATAGAGGAAAAAGAGGCTCAGACGCATTTAACCTGGTCATACGTAAGAATTGCCTTTTTGGGAATAACAGCAAAAGTGAGTCTGTGACTATCATCACAATTATTATACAGTTACACGTGCTACATAAGTACTCGTACTAAAGTGTAATTGCTCGTACAGTATAACATACTGGCAGTCTCTCTGTCGCTAGACTCTGCGTGTTCATAGCTCATATAATTAGATTTAACACAAAACATGTCTTCTCCGGAGCCCTCCTTCTCCTTATATGCTCAAATGGTATCGCCTGTTTGGAGTACATCCTTGTATCAGTCAACGAAGACTCTTAGGGAAGGTTTCTGCTCACAGCCTCCGAATAGGAGGAGTCTACGGAAACACGAAACATGCCTCTTCTCAAGTATTCTTCTTCTTCTTCTATGTTAATTGTGGTGGGTTACTTGCACGCAGCAGTTATATCACCGTTTTGGGTCTGATGTAATCCTCTCGGGCAATCATTGTCTGCACTCAATCTCTCTCTCTCCGGCACGGCGATCTGTTTTCTTGGCAATCAGAACTGGAAGAGCACCTTTATGGAGTCTCGGAGTTCTGCTGAAATATGGGATCCTATTACAGGGCATCCATAAAATACAGAGCAGAGTATATAATACAAGATCTCTTCAGGCATAATTATTTTGTTTTGATCATGTACGTACGATGAACCTTGTGATATGGAGATTGCTGACACTTTAAGATTCTGTATTAAAGCGGAATATTGTTCTAATAACAAATACTAGACTCTCAGTAACTGAGTAGCTCCATTTGGCAAAGCGATCTCCCCTTTCCCGGCCACGTACAGAAAGATAAACCTTCTCCATAAAGTGCATGTCAAGTTACACGGCGTGAAATGGCAGGGAAACAAGAGAGAAAGAAAGAGAGTAGAAGAGTGCCTGCTATCGGATTTTTTATCTACAGGAAGAAACATGATCGAAAGACAAAAAGAAGCCGAAAGAGGTCTGTTAGTTACACAATATTACCATCGATATGCATCGCTACTTATTTTTTACCTTGATCTAAAAATATGATATGATCTTTCTGCAGCCTTCCTATTTTCTATTAACATGCACATGTAAGTGCAAAATTCCAATATTGAACCGGAATATACTTGCCAAGGAAATGCTATTCGAGAACGAATCATCCTGCCCTCAGCAGGTAAACATGATTCAAAAGCAGGAAAAAGGGGAGAAAGGATCAGGGCAAAAAAGATATCATAAAAAGGTCATTCGTTCAAAAACTGCCAAAGCAAAATTGTCTTCTCTAGGATCACAAAATTGTTGTACAAACAACGACCCTTTTGCCAAGTGGTGTTTTTGCATAATATAGAATTTAGCAAGCATTATTAGGTTATTAAAATTTGCAATAACTTAATTTAAGTTGCATCAAATTAGTGGAGCATTCAAGTTTCTCAAGGGCTCAATTAAATTTATTTTGCTTAAACCCGTTTCCTTCAACATGGCCGAGGATCTGCTGGGGGCAGGTCTTGATATTGACGGCTGGAGTTTTCTCAAGAACGAGCAGGTGAGGGAGAAAAAAGGATCTATTTTAAACGAAACCTCAAATACGGCTTTAACTTGGTTGTCTCTCCAAGTGCCCAAGTGTCACTCCTCCAATTGTTTTGACGGGCATCGAATCGGACAAGATGTAAAGAGCTGTCCATTCGATGCCAGATAAAATGATGAAGGAAATTGAAGAAAACAGCCTCTGATAGATTGGAGAGCTCTTCAAACGGGAGCAATTTTAATGCAAAGGAATCCAATATTCCCTGTACATTCTTTCTGTTCTTTCCCCGCTCAAATCCTTATAATCTCTCGCCGTACTTTTAACCTCAATATCCCAATAAAGGCAATATTACCCACCGCTATCACGCCAGAGCATAACAGACATGTGTATTCTCCACCGTAGGGGCGGACCGTGGCCGACCTGACGGACAAGAGCTACACCCACCGGCAGCAGGTGCCGCTGCTCGTGCGCTCGCTGCTCAAGCCGGAGGAGCACCGGGAGGTCACAGAGATTGTAAACAATGCGCTGGACGCGCAGCTGGTCATCGATCCGCCGTGGCTGGGTGAGCAATGATAGCAGGTTAAATAAGGCTGCAGGCTATGCTGTAAATGGTCAAATACTCATACAGGGTATTTTTTTTTCAAGACACAACTTTCAAATCTCCATAGCTCTTTTCCGGTGCAAGCTACAAATTTCCTTATGAAGGATTTTTTGCAAGAGTGGGAAATTTTCTGTCATGTGATAAAATTTTAACATTTTCCACCATTTTAGCTAATTTAGCTGCTATTACAAAAGTCACCTGAAAATTCAGGCGGAAAAAAGTGAAAAAATTGAAATATGAAAACATGCATATTTGACTAAATAAATTATGTAAAAGGCTTTTCAATGGTGC
>LR141008.1:0-14012 GCA_900659605.1 Tisbe holothuriae | reverse complement strand
GTTTTGTATAATTATACTTTACAGAAAAGTTACTGCTACTTCAAAAACAATTTCCACGAACGCGCCGCACCCTGTATAAGTAAATTTAAGTCAATATACGTAATTTTAATATGTATATATGTCTGTTTAGATCAGTTAAGTTTAATTATGCAGCTATTAGTCACATAAACTTTCTCATGAAGTTTAAATATTTTACTGACTAAACCAATTACTTATTCGGTCTTCCAGTTACTTCGGCAAGGCCAACTCCGACCCCGCCGTCAAGGTCCTGACCGACGCCAAGTTCCCCGCCGACCAGATCCGCTACGTGATCCACTCCATGAGCAACTACATCCGGATGCCTTATACGAACAACTGGAGGGTGACGTCCAAGGGCGGCAGGGAGATCAAGCATGACTGCCCGGGGTGTACGACGCCGGCAGCGACGTCCGGCAAGAAGGGTAACGGCACAAACATGAAAACTAGTATAAATTATGTACAAGTAGTTCAGATTTTTATTAATATCTACTCCATACTGCACTGCATTATTTATATATGTTTTCAACATCATGTTTATTAAAAGATTAGTTAGGCATATTTCTTCTTCTTTTAAAAGAGAGATGTAATAGTAAGAAATTGTTTATTAATATAATTTGTAATGTCCTATTTCAGGTATGGAGCTCGCCGACTACCTCCACGACAACCACGGCATCCAGGTGGTCGGCTGGGACGTGGAATGGCACGTCAACTGGGGCCAGGGCACGCTCACCGAGACCGCCGACGGGATCCTGCGCCAGGTCCAGACCGTGACGCCCAAGGAGGGCGACAAGGTGGTCATACTCACCCACGATGTCGGGCTCAAGTCTGAGAGCGCGCAGAAGAGGCTCGGGGAGTTTATTGAGAAGGCGAAGCGGTTGGGGTATGTGTTTAGGACATTGGACACGTATACCAGGGATTAGAACATGGAGCTGCATTGGTGTGGTATTGGGTTATGTGTTTAGCATTATTCATGGCCACACGATAAAAGAGTAAAGCAGCATATGTTGTGTTGGATGGCGGTATTTAGCAAAAGAAACCAGGGGTTAAAGTGGGTTAAATGTCCATGATAAGCTCATTCTCGTGTATTGACTGCCGTGTGTGGATTTAACTAGATCTGAGCCACATGATAAAAAGAAAATGCTAACATAATTATCGTCTGTTAAAGCAGTTATATATTTACAAATGGAGTTGCCATAGTGTTATTATTATGCATTTAAATGTTTGAGAATTGTGTTGAAATACATTTATAGTCTAAGAAGAAACTTCCACCCCCATCAATATGTCTATTCATTTCTTCAAACGACCTTCTTTTCAAGTGTGTGTATTTGACGATCCATTTATAGGACAGGGTTGACAGATTATTAGGATTTGAATACTGTCAATTTTGAAAAAATATTCTCAACTTTCTTGATTCAAATATCTATTAAACTTTTACTACATTGGAAAAAACATTAACAATATGACACCCATTTATACAATATCTTGTCAGTCATCTGGCAACCCTGTAATAACACCCCATTTTACCCTCTACAAACGAGCATTAAAGCCACTTTACTAAACACTCAAATCCACCCTTATTTGAGAGCGTGCTTGAATAGTTAGGGTTAACCCATTTATATCCATCCTGCCTGAATGTATTTTCTGCTATCCTTTCATTTCACATTCAATGCTCATTGATTTGCGTCATTCAGGGCAGAGGATTTATGGGGGCAAAGCTGCGGAAGAAATCTTCAAAACTACATAAAATTTCGATATTGAGGAACGTTTATATTTTGTTTCACATGCTCGGTCATTGAACTATTTATACTTATACGGCCTTTTCATATTTTATGGGCGAGAGGGCTGATTAGGATATGCGCTTATTTTATGTATAATTTATTGTTACTTTTTGATCCATCACTTACAGACAACAGACAATGAAAAAAATGAGTTTCTCTACTTTACCTTGATAAAATCCATGTTATTCCCCAGGTCATGAAATTCGAGACTAAATCTCGAATTTCATGACAAAGTACATTAATGAGTCAGGGCTAAATAAGGAAAATGTTATTTACGTCGCAGTACTATAAAATATATTCATACACGTACATTTCATAAATTTCATCCAGTATAAAATATGTTTGTACCTATAAATTTCATTTCGTGTATGTAAAGTTTGACATGTTCACACAGGAATATATTTGCGAATTTGTCACACCACATGAACTGTGTCGCATTAATGCATTATAAATATATTTGAAAGGAATACACGTACTACTAATAAGGTAATAAAACACTCTTTACATTACGTTAACTACACTCGTAAAATTCTTCGGAAATGGCATCATAAAACACTGCATTAAGGGTAGGAAACTGCGGCCGGCAGAAGCATAAAAAAGATGCATAAAACGAAGGCCGGTTTCTTTCTTTTTTGTCCTGCGCGCGCATTTCAGAGAGCTGTTTAAATATCAGTCGTGATCTAGACAGAAGATTGAATACATCGAGGATAGCCAAAATTGGTTAAACAATACCGGCGTATGAATGTACGTACAGGGTGTGTCTGACCTACTGTTACTGTACATAAAAAATGTAATGATACCTTTATTATGTCATATACATTGACTATTTGACTGTGCAAAAGCGGAAATCCTTTCTTGCAAAAGTGTCCCTCCTAGAGCAGGAAACTATGACTCAACCCAATTACAATGAATCCACAGTGATAATACAAGAAGTAAATATGAATAAATCAGTCTTCAACTGACACCAACATGAAGAAGTTCCTGGTCTTTGCCATCCTGGCCTTGCTCTTGCCTTCCTCAACCGTGGATGGCTTCCCAATGGTGGAGAATAGTGTGCGGTTCGCCCTGGATCGGTGCAGTCAGTTTCTGCGGCTCAGTCGGTTGCTCAAGCCTGAAGCGATGGACGACAAGGAAGTGAGGTGAGTGTGCTGAGGTGGCTAATCGGGGTAATGTGGAAATAATCTTGATTTCTAATGGGTGACTCATAACAATAAAGAATCGGATTCTAATGATGACTTTAACTTGGTTAATACATTGTTCTAGAATAAGGCATTTCGCCATTTAATAGTAACTACTATTTCCCTGTCTAGTCTTTAATTGAAACAAAAAGAAGACTCAATAAACTCCACTCAGATTGAAATCAAATCCCGTTGGTAACATAAGACCTAAATATGGTGATAGAAATACAAGTTCTGTCTACAATGGAATGCTCAAATTTCTCCCCCTCTTATAATTGGCACATTTTTGGCACCTAATCAGACGAGGGGAGAAATATTTTTTCATAACAAACAGTTTGCCGAGTGCAAAACATATGAAGTAAAAACTTGCAGTACAATCACAATGACCGGTTTCAAGGATAAGATCTTCTTCAAAGGATTGCCTTGCAACATTTTTATGAAGCTCAATTAAAAATAAGAATTGCATCTCTGTTGAGCGGGTTCGTTTTGAGTCTGCAGATTTATAACTCAAGATCAAATGAAGTTCGCTTCATTGAAGATTTATCTTCCGTGACGGGAGATGCCTTCAATTATTTACTGGTTAAGTTGTATCAGGCTGGTTTATAGGCCTAGAAAATAGAGAGATATGCATAAAATTTATGGAACGGAAGCAATATCACAGTGGAATTGTAAGCACGTAAATATATGAAAACAGGAATAAAAACGTTGGTATTTGTTTGTAAACAAGATCAAGTTCTAATAGTAATCTTAACGACATTTTCAAGTGTCAACCACCTTTGAACAATGTTTAACGTACACACACATAAAACGTGCCTTGGCCAAAAATATGCTGCTTCTATTCTTTAATCTCTCCATCAATATGACCCAACGGCGGCGTCTCAAATTCCAGAATAGTTTCAAAGAAGTCTCGTTGACATCGTTTTCCAAGAGCAGGGATGCCAGTTTTTAAAAATAGCAAATTATGAAAGAATATATGGCAGTAACAGCTGCTGATACTGTACTCGTACAAAACTTTGTCGTAGCAATATTAAACGGTAAAAAAAATGCAAGGAAAAAAGTAATAAAAACTTGAATCTTTATTAGAAGGTTTTTTGACAAATTAGTCGTAGATAAACCATTTTGCATTTAACAAAAGAAACTGGCATCCCTGACACATGTTTGTTCAGAAGGGTCTTCTCATTTTTATCTGATTACAGCTGTTGTACCAGGGCGACAAAAGGATTTTCTCCCATTATGCGGGGATTACAAACTGCTTGAAACTGATGAATCTTCCTTAGATTCATCAATCCATGTCACACACTTTACAGGGTGAACCATAAAAGTGCTACACTAAAGTCTTGTGAATTATGTAAAAACACACTTTCTAACTCTAATATATAACTTTTACTGTGAACTACTAAATATACTAGTCTAATATATTACTTTTAATTTGTGCTATATACATAATATTGCAAATATCTTCTGATTATAAGAACTAAAGAGTTTCTAGATAAAATAAGAACTAATAATCATCTAGAGACGCCACCTGTATTGAACCACCCTGTAGTTCTCCGTGGTCGAACAAAAGACGGTCTAAAATAAGAAATTTAATCTAATCAATTTTGCAGCCGGTCAAAGGGAATGTGCGAGCACATCATGGAGCTGGAAGAGAAGTTCTTCTTGGTCTCCTCGGAGGCGGTCTCGGAGGCGGACTCGGAGGAGGAGCCTTCAGAGACTGAAGCCACAGCTCTCGGGCAAAATAAGCCACTTCAAAATGTCTTCATAAACCCACCGCTGGCAAAAGCGCTTGTCATTCGAAAGGAGAGGGCTGATGAAAAATTCGGAGGTAAGTTATTATATTAGCGTTGCTTTATATAATTAGAGTATTTTTAAAGATTTTAACTCATGATACATACAGAATATTAACATTTCAACGGTCAAATGAGTGTGTAATTAATATGGTGGTGTATTGGTGGCGCCACTGTTTCCTGCTGTGCAACTTACCGTACGTAGAATTCGGGTGCTCCACGAATTGTTATCCAAAAAAGGATGAAATGTGCAAAAACATTTAGATTACAAAGCGATGTGAAGTGTTTCTTATCCTTGCGTCGGAAAATGCATCCCGACGTTTCTTCTTTCGGTTAACGCCGTTGATAGCAGAGTAGTGAAAGATACGGGATAATATGGACAAGAGTGCTGAAATCTAGGGTTACTAAGTAAAAATAATGTGTTTTGATAAGCAAGTTGTGTTATATGCAATATTTCTTTACCTTGAACAGAACACAAATTGATGTAGTTTAGACTTTAGAGTATTTATATTCTAGTGGTTTTTCTCGGTTTTCCACTCCTTCTCTTCCAATTTATGACATTAAAAGTCTTTTACGTCCAGTAAGTATACGTAATATAGAAAACAATCCAATGAATAAAAGCTCCGTCAGAAGTTTCTATATATAGACGTCCATTCCAAATGCATTGATGTTATAACAATAGTCTTTGTCAGTGTGCGAACTTTATACGTGAATATCACAGGATCATTCTCTACTCTGCTTGGATTTAATGCCTATTGTAGCAAAGGGTGACGGTTATTGCTAATTCATGATGGCGCGATATTCCTAATGTCTTGTCTTTGACCTTTTTACTTTTTTAAGTAAGCACTGCTACATGCCACCTTAGCTTAAGAAAAAATAGCAGGGACAAACAGTAAGAGAGTACAAAAATAACCCTTGATTTAATATCAAACAGTACAAATACCCTATCTGGAATTCAAAAGTTATGAATGTTATTTTTCTATTTTCAGAAGTGTGCTCTCTCCAGCTGCACGGGTCCGGCGATTGGACCGACCCTAACCCGCTCACCCTCACCAAACCCCGTTACAACGACACCTCAGGCTTCCATGTCGGGTCTCTGCGGGTCATCGGGCCATGCGACTGGGTCTTCTATAAGCAAAAAGGGCTGAGGGGGCAACGGTTCCGGATCCGCGGGGATGCCCTCGTCAAGGACCTGTCCCCGCCAAGTGCCTGGGGATGGAGGAAGGGAGAGATTAAGTCGTTGAAGAGAGGGAAGAGAAGAAAGTCGAAACATCATGAAAATGATATTGTATGATAGAATGTGTTGGAGAGCATTACTTCGACGGTAAAAACTATGAATGTGTTTTCATGAATGTTGCAAATATACAGTAATTTAGATTTATTCAATACATTTTTTAGTGTTTGTCAATTAGATTGTTACTATACTACTGGTGAGTTTTTATTTGCTTAAGAATATAAGCCTAGCTTTTTACAAATATAAGAAAGGACTCATGTTTACAGCTTCTTTACAATATTTATGTGTGTGTTTCTTAAATAATGGGACAACCATATAATTTCTGACAGGTTTAACTCAAGAAGCATACCTCAAAAAGGTTCATCAGACTTACCTTTACATTGTTTCATGCGCAAAACGGGTAATACTTACACTGCAAAAATTAACTACCATATCCCCTCAGCTGAGTAAAATTCAGGTAGCAATCTAGAAATGCTTAAGAAATAAAGGATGACGGCAACATTGGTCATAAAGTGTTTAAATCTTAATCCATTTACTTGACAGCGTTCTGACTTGGTCAATTTCTCCTTTTAAAATGTTGGAAAAAAATCATTTGAAAAAAGGTAAATATGGAAGAAAAATAATATACAATACCGTCAAGTCAAAAAAGTCAATAATGTATCACTCTTATTTTTTTTAAAAAAGGTCAAACAAATCAAACTCTTTTTTAATACTTTCTATATAAAATAGAAAGAAGCCGCCATTTAAAAAGCCGATGCCATTTATATAAACAAAAGGGGGACGTGGTAGCCGTGCTGGCAAGTGATTCGTCCCTACGGTCCGGAAAGTCGCAAGTTTGATTCCCCCAGCAACATGAGAACAATTAACCGAAAGGTAAAAAGTGACATAATAAATACATTGTATATCAATTTGATGAATGACAAAAATACAGAAAAGTTAAACAAACTTTGATTCGTTTTTTTGGAAAAGAAACAATTAAAAAGTTATTCTTCTTTATTCCACTTTGCTCTACTTACATTCATATACAACTGCGTTTTCATTTTAAATTAACTTTTAAAACATATTGAAGATTAGCGTTTTAGGTTAGTCATTTATAAATATTATTATTCCTGTTTTCCCCTCATTTTTAATTTTACACGGTGGAATGAAGGCTTTATGAAGCATCTCTCGTTACCAAGATAGAATAAATTATATACATGTACTTACATTCGGAATATCGGAATTATTTATCATCCAAATTTGGTCCATTATTGCCCTTGATATTGACGGTTATTCGATTAACATAACCAACTCAAACACCGATATCGTTTTCACTCTTTTGCCAGAATGGTGCGAATCAAGACTAAACTAATTCTTTTAATGCTGGCCTCATTCCAAATTGTTGCAGGAATTCATACTAATGATGCCATTTTAAAGGTTCTTTCACATAATCTATACAGGTAATATAACTTAATGTTAGTTACTGGAGTGATGAAGTCTGGGAAAGTGATTTCATGTCAAGGTAATTGTAGAGAGGATTGGAACCTACTATCTAAAGTTAGCGTACGTATTGCATGTTGTATTAAAATTAATATGCACCTTGTATGGATCCTGAGCGTCACTTTGAAACAGTCAGGTTTAACATACATAACTTTGCTGTCTGTTGAAGAGTAACATGCAGAATCTATGTGATTATAAAATGTATTATTATTTGTATAAGCCCTATGTGACGTACGTAGCCTTGCAAGGCCCCTAATTTGGCAATTTCGAGGTATTTTGCCTCAGTTAACTATTACTATAATTAATCCAGTACATGTAGCATATGTCGGGGTGGGTCAAATAAAAATGGACTATTTTTTTCTTAATTTAATTCCAATTTGACGATGGGGACCAGTCCCGACCATAATCTACATTAAAGCCCATTATGATAAAAATACTTAAGTCCTATTTCTCATTTCTTCAAAAGCCATTGTGACACCATCCTGCTTCTCAACTGGAACACCTCCAACTCTATAGAATTCTATGACCAACTGGACCTTGACCGACCAATAATCCTAAAAACAACAATTAGCACACAATTAGACACAAATTGCTTCAATATTATATCAGACATGAGTCTTTATTCAGATAACATTATAAAATATGATCATATTATGAGAGGAATCACAATATTGATTGTGTTTGAAGAAGAGCTTGATAAAGAATTGGATTCTAGGCATGATATTGTTTACATTCCACATAACTTGCAAAATCAAGCAAATAAGCAGATTATTGATGTTAAATGTGCCAATCAGAATGTTTCAAAAGCTCTTATGGTTCAAGATGAGATATTTCAACTTGATTGCCCATTTGCTCTAAAAGGAATGACGGTTCCTGTGGCTTATCTTGGTGTTCCACCAGGAAAGAATGAGATATACAAAGACAATAAAAAGACACTGTTTCATATAATAATGTCCAAGACATTGGTGTTCTGTTCTATTTGTATATCTCCTTCTCTCTTCCAGTGATCATATTCACACCTGGAGAGACTCCTGGGACACTTGGCAGACCAACCGGAGTTGAGATTCAAGTGTTGGACACTGTTGCTGAATCTCTTGGTTTTGATGTTGAATTGATAAAGGCATCAGCTTGGGGTGTCAAGGACAATGAAACTTGGAAAGGGATGGTTGGAGATGTAAGAACAAACATTCTACCACTTAATTGATTAAGAAGTTTTAATACAAAATTAATATGGTTCAAAATAGGTTTTGTATGGTAATACCCTCATGGGAGTTGGTGTCATTTGGATCAACTCATTCTACTTTGAGGCTGTAGATTTTACTGCTACCTATCTCCCCTATCATGTTATTTATGTTACTAGGAAACCTTATCCACTCAGCCCTTACTTAAATATTGTCTTACCATTTGCCAGGGATACATGGTAATGTGCATTTACAGCTATTTAGATTCTTACTTTTTATTTCTTTTTTAATTGTACTCATTAGGATTATGATCATTGTAACTATGGTGTGTATTCACCTGACTTTGTTTGTCATCTGGAGGAGACTAGACATGGGGAAGGGAACTAGTTTCTTAGAAGATTATTCCCAACTCTTCTTTGCAGTGTGGAAGACACATACTAATCAAAGTAAGCTGATACTCATGTATTACATAAAATAAAGACATTATATTCCAGGCTCATCTCATACCTTCCACTATAAAACAGTCTCCTTCAAACTTCTCATGGGATTTTTGTTATTATATGTCCTCTTCCTGCTCTCCATGTATGATTGCAACCTCCGAGCATATCTTGTCACATTCAATACTGAGAAGCCAATCAACAATGACCAGGATGTGGTGGAGCAGAATAAGAGATTGTTCTTGCCACGGGGACAGAGTTCATTTATATCACTGTATCAGAACTCAAACAATCCCTATCAGAAGAAACTTTTTGATGTTAGCTAACATTTAAAATGATAAACATATTAATATAATGGCATTGATCTTGTTTTAGGATATCATGAAGAATGACCAGTTCTATGATTATGTTAAAGGTCTCCGTCATTTGGAACAGGAACAAGAATGGATCCAGACTGGAGATGCATTCCTGTGGAGTATGGAATTTGGCCGCTATGGTGCGCCCATTGATGAAAAGAGACATGGATACCATCCGTGGAGATTTGGCAAAGAGACCATTTTTAACTTTCAAGTGTGTACTGTATTAGTTTTATAAATAGTAATATTAGTATCTTATAATTTACAGTCATCCATGATTGTGCCAAAGAATGTTCCCTGGAAGAAAGATATTGATAAGATCCTTAGAAGAATTTTTGATGCAGGTTAGAGTTAAAGTAGTTGTAACATGTACATATAATATGCATTTAATAATTTAAATTAGGCCTAGTAAAACATTACTACGAAAGTTACCTCAGCCCCAAATATGCAACCACCAACTCTTTGGACAATGACGGTGTGCAGGTTGGAATCTCTGCATTCAGACTTGAGCACATTCTTGGTGGAACCATCAGCTGGGCAGTGGGCATGACAATGGCACTTGTTGTGTTTATTGCAGAGAAAAATATTATGAAGCGAGGAGATGTAGCTGTTAAGCTTAGAAGAAGTAATACTGCTAAATAAACAATGAATCAATGACAATATCAGTCTAAAGATGACAACTCACTGTGCTTTAATACCAATGAAATATTGACAGGGCGTTCTAAAATTAATTAATGCAATTCTTATAATTGGTAGCAATGTTAGAAAGCTCACCTTGGTCCTCCCTGTATTATGTTTGTACGACCCCAAGCATATCAATATCGAGAAGGCAAGCGACGCTAACTTTGCATGAGTCATCTTAAACACAACTTACGTATTAAAACGATTTAGTTTTTATTCAGCCTCCAATAATGAAACAGTTACATATCTTTTTGATTTTAACTTTTGTCAATGGCATAGCGTCGTGGTCAATTGGAACATCAAAAATTATTCAAAGTATTATTTCCCAAGAAAGGTTGGTCCTTATGCAATGACTTTTCTACCAATACCTAGGGATCCTTTAAGCTCCCTACCAATACCATGCCGTTATGTCCGAAAAATAGACAAACCCCATGCAACACTAGCCCATGGGCATTTTTCGCTCAAAGTAAACATCAAAAATCAGCTTCGAGCGATAGATTGAACAGGGGAGAGTGCTACACGGAATAAAAACTTGCCAGGCAAAGTTCTGTAGGCGTCATTGCATTATAAATGATTGGAGTTATGTGTTTTATATGTGTTTGGAGGTTACTTTACATTAGTAACATTATCTGTAACTTCCTTGCCAAGAATTTTAGGAGATGTTTGTAAAAATGTATTTTTAGCTATTGTGACGTACTTACAATATACAACCAACAAAATATCACAACGACGCGACTAACACCATTTTTGGAACAACAAGTAACTCTACTTTCGCCGTCTGTCAAAAGAAGAACGCATAAATGTATCCATGTTATTTCTGATTTTGATGCCTATTTTAAACGATTCAAAGAGCTGGAACATATCATGCGAAAAGTCACTATTTTACTTATTGCTCAATCTGATATGACAGTCAAAACACCCTTCCATTCAAGACATAACTTGATACTAATACCCCATGATATCAAAGTAAAACAGATGAACACATTTCAAGTCAAATGTGCAGGAAATTCACCATATCTAGTCAGGCTAAATATGACCAAACCAAATCAGCTGAAATGCCCATTTCCATTAGCCAATAAGCTTATACCAGTGTCATATCTTGGAGTGCCTCCTTTTATTATATACACTCCTGGTGAAAGGGCTGGACAATTTGGCCGGCAACAGGTGTTGAGATAAAAGTTTTGGACACAGTTGCGGAAGCGCTTGGTTTTGATGTTAGTTTGACAAAGGCTTCAGCATGGGGTATGAAGACAAATGATTCATGGAAAGGCATGGTGGGGGAGGTATGTGCTTATTTTAATTTACAAATAAACCTTGTATCTGTACAGTGATTGTTTTATGCAGGTTTTATCTGAAAGGGCAACAATTGGAGTAGGAGTAATTTGGATCAATTCATTTTACTTTGAAGTTGTTGACTATTCTGCCACATATTTGCCATTGCATGTGGTATATGTCTCTAAGAAACCTTCAGAGCTGAGCCCATATCTTAATTTGATTTTGCCGTTCAGAGGGAATATTTGGTAAGCCCACCCATGTTTTTTCTCTGTGGAAATAATTAGTTAACAATATTATCTTATAGGCTTCTCATTGGAGTCATCTTAATATTCATTTATATATGCCTTACTGTTGTGTGGAAAATATCTCACTTTGAGCAAAAGGACTATGTTATCATTTACATAATCCCATTCTTGGAAGTAATAAAGTCTCACACAAACCAGTGTAAGAAATACACAAATAAACTTAAAATATATGAATATGGTTTTAACATTGTTAATAGGTATTTCAAAATCGTTTTCATGTAAATCCCTTGCATTCAACATTCTCCTTGGATTTTTATTTATCTACTCATTGATATTACTATCATTGTATGAATGCAACCTGAGAGCTTTTCTTGTCACAATCAATACAGAGAAACCAATTAACAATGATTGGGATATTCTGGAGCAAAATAAAAGACTATTCATACCTAGAGGACAAAGTTCATTTATATCACTTTATCAGAACTCAAACAATCCATATCAGATACAAGTTTTTAATGTAAGTACTTGTTCCATTCTAGAGAACTAATATTACTAGTAAATCCTTTTTAAGAATATCATGAAGCATGATCAGTTTTATGAGTATTTCAAAGGCCTCCGTTCCTTGGAGCAGGAAAAGGAGTGGATAGAAAGAGGAGATGCATTCCTGTGGAGTTTGGAATTTGGCCGCTATGGTGCACCTGTTGATGAAAGGAGACATGGTTATTTTCCATGGAGATTTGGCAAAGAGCCAATCTTTAACTTCCAGGTATGTTTAGACTGAAAAATACTTTATGTTTAATTTTAGAACATATTTCTAGACTGCTTTTATGACCGCCAAACATATGCCATGGAAGAAACAAGTTGATATAGTCATTAGAAGACTCTATGATGCAGGTAAGGATATAAAATTTTCTCATATAAATTCCTTTTAACTAAAAGCTAGCTGTCTCAGGAATTGTTGGGCATTATTACAACAGCTACATTAGTCCAAAATACAGTTCCGTCCACTCATTATACAACGAAGGGTCCAAATTTGGCATGTCTCCGTTTGGTACAGCTCACATATTGGGGGCAATTATTATCCTGACTGTAGGAATCGCATTGAGTATAATGGCATTCGTATTTGAACATATTTCTTGGATATATCCATTCAATGTTTAAGCGATTGTAGTACAATAGAAATTAATTCATTAAACTAGGCTCCTTGTCGATTTCTTCATCAGTGCCCATCAAAGCCCTAAAGAGCGGTATATTTTATGGACACAAATTCATAATAAATAAAATACTCGCTGCATTTTCAATAACCTGCAATGGGTTAGAAGCCCGTCTGAGGAAAGAAATGTGCAACAGAACAAAAGAACTTCGATAAAAAACCGGTACCATTTCGTAATTATAAATCATGAAAGCCTTAAAAGAGCGGCATTTTTTATGGACACCGAATCTATTATACCTAAAATATCAGCTGCTCTATAATATCAATAATAACCAACTATTGATTAAAAAACCGTTTAAGGAAAGAAACACAACAAAAAAAACTTCGATAAAATACCGGAACAATTTCTTGCTTAATATTTCGAGTATTATGCGCTGAATGAAAGGATAGATGAAAACTACAGAGATGGCCATGGTAAATTAGCCTTAATTGACGCGTTGATCTGTAAAATATTGAATATCAATATAATATTAGTTCCTAGTCTCAATGAATACGGTTACTGTCCCCATTAGTATAGTCTTATATAAGCTGTCAGTCGTGAATAGTGTTGGTTAAATGAGTGCATTGTTCACCTGGTGTATATCGTTCATTGTCGCCCTTGTTACAGAATGTATGAGGAGTGAGAAAATAGGTTGTGGTGATCATACAGCAATGTGAAATGGCATAGTAGAGACGTTTTGATATCTGGATCCGATTCTTGGATCCGGTATATTGGAGCCCCCAAAACGTAGAAAAATGCAAGTTTTTATTTACGTAGAGTACTAAGATAGCTCCGAGAAAGAGATGCAAGGCTTTAATACAAGAAATATTACCGGAAACATTTCCTTCACACTCGGTAAAAAATCCTCCACAACAAAAAAATATGCTCCTACACTAATACTGGTTTCCGGAAATATTTTCTCCGGTAATGCCTGCTCACTGGGAGATGTTTATATGCATATGGTGACATAGTACATGTACATAGTTGTTACTATATTTACTGATTATTAATTACTAAAAGTAGTAAAGACAACTACATCCATGTATTTATACAACAAACACATTTTAATATGGACCTTTAACCGGTTGCTTATTCTTTCTTTCTTTCTTTCTTTCTTTATTAGCCTTTTGGGTTACACCACAATATGTCATCGTAGACATTTATATCTAG
>LR141007.1:0-14010 GCA_900659605.1 Tisbe holothuriae | reverse complement strand
GGATACAACTCCAACTACTGCCTGTCGCCACTCACGATCCTGTCACCATTAGTCATGATGAGACATAAAGAGGGAAACGCCCCGAAAGGAGGGTATAAAAACCCAAGCCGCTGGGTAGTCTCTCTCAATCACAATCAATCGCTTTCTCAGTCTGTCTCATTCTGCCAGTCATTTTGACTCTTGGGTCTATCATCCGACACGTGAGCCTCGATCCCGACCTCATCTCGGGCAACGTCGAGAAGCAAGTGTTCAAGAACTTACCACGTCCATCAGGTCGAAACAACAGGCACATTCGCCAGAGGCAGAGGAGAGAACGGTCTCGTTCAGGAGAAGCAAGAAGAAGAAGAAGCCACGGGAATGCGTGGAGCGCAAGAGAAAGAAGAGTACAGTGAGAATCCGTAAGGCACGCATTTTCCCCTTTTCCTTCCAAACCATTCCGAGTTGAGTCCAATTCTATCCTTTCATACATAAAGCGTTGTAAGCAAGATTCTATTATTGCTATCGAGTATCCAGATTCGTAAAGAGAGAATAAAGAGCAAAAGAGCAAAAGAAACCAAAGCAGGTTTTCCGTCCCGCGTCAATTCGTGAAACAGCTCGAAAGTCGTCCGCGTCCGTTGCGCAACGCCAAAAGGGGGCGCTCCCAGCGTTGCCGAACGTCCGAACTCAGATACAGCTTTGGCGAGCACGTATTCTAGAGAAGTAGGCCGTTTGTATATTTTCCAGAGCCCAACGCCATCTTACGGCGGGGAAAGTATACGACATATACCAGGTTAGTTCAATGAAATCAAATTGGAATAACTCTCATTTTCCCCGCGCTTGGCCTATATTTATGCCCTTCTCTCGTCTACCCTAATAGACTAATGCTCCTATATAAGGGAGAGATGTGCCATCACTGAAACGCTAGTTAAGCACTCAGCAGCCTATTTGAATTGTACTCAATCCATTTTCGAGGCCTTAATATCTATAGCATTCCTACTAAGTATTTTAATGAGATGCACTAAAACACTGCAAGGCGAAATTAAGACATCTGCAAACATTTATTTATATATCTTTCTTTTTTTCTTTCTTTATTTATTTAGCCCTTCAGGTTACAATCCACAGTATGTACATTAAAGACATTTTTATCTAGGCTGCTTCCTTAACAAACTACTAAAGCAAACGATTCAATACTATTTCCTGGATATATGGGTCTCCAAGGAGCTTGGAGAGTGCCCCAACTGTCCAACAGTGATCCCCGGGGCCGTCAAACTCCCATAGAGACTCCCGTATGTACCAAGTTGCTGGGCAGTCATCTGCCAGGTGCCAAGCGTCTTCCGTTGACTCGAGGCAAAGACGACAGGTGTCATCTTGACACTTTTTCATCTTGTACACATGGTACGAAAGGTGATTAAATCCAGTATTGAACTGGACAAGCAGATCAAGAGTGATGCCTTTATTCAGCAGCATCTCACTCTTATTGGCATGACCTTTAGTTAGATGCGGCTCCTGAAGGAGAAGCACAGCATGTGAGGGAATTTGAACAATTTCAGTTTGTGACGAGTATGATTTGTGGCAGTTCAATGAGTAAAGGGAGAGGGTATTAGTTGTGACAGTATTTGCTTGTGTATTTGATCGATCGTGAACCGACATACTCATGCAGTACCAGCACGCACCTCCTCCGCCTCCATTGAGTGCCCACTGCCATCACCATCCTTGTCCGCCTCCAGGAATGCCTTGGCTGAGGCTATGCTGAAGCGGCACTCAATCATGAATTCCAGGGTGGCAAAGGCCTCGACATCGTCACTTGTCTCAACCTTCCGAACAATCTGGCGAAGTAGGTGTCCATCGCACGAGAAATGGATCTCCCTGTACGAGGCCTTACCCTTAACACAGGCGCGCATGTTTGACCACGTTGGGGGTGGACCCAATGTGGCCAGTCCTGTTCAGTGAGTTCCGGTGAAAGAACTCTTCATAGACTTCTTCCCACGGAGCCTTAATGCAGGTTTTAAGTTGCAGTCTCACGTGGAAGAAGGAGCGCTCCTTGTACGGCCAGAGCTTGAAGTGGGTGCCGTCGACCTCCTGGGCCGCAAACCAGTCGATGAGGGAGGCAGCCGTTTCCTGATCCCAAGGGATAATGACAATGCCACCCATTTCAGGTTGACAAAGTCTAGTGGCGAGTTTCTTCTCCGACATGAAGCCTCAAAGCCTCCCAGTGCTTCGAGTCCACAGATCCACGTTCCTTCACAGTAGAGTGCAGCATCAGTCCGAGGCCTGATTTCTGTAGAGCACTTTTGTACGCTGGTTTATACTGTTTTTCTCTCTAATAGAGGAATTAGACTGCATGCCTGCGATGTCAGCGAAGCTGGCCACCTCATTACCAACGCTCGCGTTGATCGTGGTGTTGGGCTTGGCTCGCTTGCTGACCGGTGACGGCAGTGTGGAGACAAACGAGTTACGTCTATTCTTCCTAGGACCACGCTTGCGCTTCCGCTTGCGCTGATCATGTTGAGCAGGAGCATCCATTCCTTCAGCAGTAGCTGTGGTAGATTCTGCAGAAGACGGGCCCTCGGAAGTTCCTTCAGCAGGCGTGGCATCGCTAGCCAGTTCTGGATGCATCTTGAGCAAGGTGGCGCAATAAGCGAGAGGAATATTTTCCAAAAAGGGTGCGGGAGGTACCGCAGGAAGTGAGTCTAGGACCACATTCATGTTGATCTCTTGGCTAGGTGTTTCCGATGTAAGCTGCTCCAGCTCGGGTTCATCCGGCTGGAAAAGCAGATCATCGTCGTCCATCTCATCAGCTGCCTTCACCTGAGGGGAAGCAACTGGTTTGAGGCCAGCGTCAGAGCTGTGGGAGACTGTCTCAGCTCCCCGGCCGTGTTCACGCTGTCCAGCTTTAGCGTCCTGGCGGACAGCACCAGCAGCCATAAAACGTGTGGGCGGAGTGGAGAGATAGTTAGGAAGTTTAGCCTTAAGGCCTTGCTTCTTGAAACAATCAAATGTACGAGTTAAATCATGAAATACGACGGACATCCAATTCATACTGGTATTTTTACATAACAATTCAATCTTCTTCTTGTCGATGGTCAGCTTCTCCCCGCGCTCGTCCGAGATCCTCCTGACCAGGTTGTCCAGGTCCGCCGTGGTGACCTTCTTCTGGCCACTGCTGGTCCTCCTCGCGTCACCAGCCTCTCCCTTGGGGGTTAAACCGCCGCCGCTGTGGCGCTTGTTGTTGGTTTTAGTGGACCACCCGTCGTTGTCCTCTGCCTCGTAATGAGCGATGGAGCCGCCGGGGGTGGGTAGGTTACTTCCCTTAGTAGCATGAGGGACCACCTTATCCGAGGGCAGTCTTGGGATTTTGTTCTTTGGAACAGCGAGCGTGGAAGACGGTGGAGCACCGTCTCCAGAAGTGGGTGGGGCCGGGACATCAGAAGATGGCGGGGGAGAGGGTACAGCCGGTGGTTGAGTGGTGTTCTTGTCCAGAGCGCTGTCGGCCGTGTCAGCGTCTCCGGACTTGTTGAACTTGTCGCCACCCTGCGACGCCGCCTGGTGGCGAAATGTGTCCGAGATGGTGCGGCCAGGTGGTGTGGAGTTGCGAAGGCGAGGGCCCGCGCGAGTAGAGGGTGATCTGGCCATGATAGTGCGAGCAGCACCCTGATTTCGGTACTGGCGAGCGCCCTTTCCCCTGGTCTTTCTGGTTGACGGGCCAGAAGAGGTCGGGGTTGAAGTTGTCGCCTTGGGAGGGTCAGCCCCGTCACCAGTTGACGGGCCAGGGTTGTCCATGTTGTTGGTTGCACCGCCAGGGGGGGGCAGGATGATCCTCAGTCGAATCCAACAGGTAGTAGGACGTGTGCCACGAGTCCCATGTTGGTTGATTGGAGGATGTAGATAGAGGTGCCGTGGTCACCCAGGGGCACGTAGATGGGTCAATTAAGGCCCGCAAAGGCCAAAAATGAAGGTTGGAAATTGTCGATTCGGTTCACAAAAGACGAGAGAAAAATTCGCCGGAAACGGAGGCGCGTGTTTTCACTCGAGGTTGCGTGACGGAAGTCCTTATTTATATATCATTTCGTCACCTCTCTTACTAATAGGCTCTCTTGGACTCAAGGTTGCTTGAATTACTCGAAAAACGCGTTTTGACTTTGAGGGCCCAAAGTCGACTTTAATCGACTTTTTCGACTTTCTGTCTGCAGTATTTTAAATCCTATTTTACAAAAATAGTATTATTAATATTGGTTACAGTATCTAGTTTCTCAATTTGTAGGCCACATTTAAGCTTTAAAAGCATAATTTTCCCACAAAAACAGCACTGTTTTTGTACAGCAGTATACATGTTTTAAACATTAGTAGGTAAATTAGCTGAAAGTGTTACTTTCACGTAGCGTATATAGGTATTATAAAGTAATAATTCTTTAATTTGTTGAAATATTGGTTTTAAGGCATAATACATAAGTTAAACGGCCTTAAAATTTAAAGTAATTTAAATATTATATAAAATATAACTTTATTATAGCTATACAAAAATTAAGGATACAGGACGCCTCTACCATGCTTTTAAAATTAATATAAGTGTGTTAAATTATTAATCTAACATAAGCATGATCACAATACATAATATATTATTATTGTGCATACATTTTGGCATTACACAAAGCTTCTAATGATTAATATGATTCTAAAGTTTTCCCTTTTATGTAGTAAACGTTGTCCCAGTCATAGTCGAAAAAGTCGACTTTTAATCGACTATGAAATGGTCAATTAAAGTCGAAACTTGGTTAGAGTGTGTAATCGATTAAGCAACCCTGCAGTTGGACTAGTTTGCCCATCCATTTTCGCTTATTTTTCGCTTTTTTTTATCTCAGGCAGAGCCACTGGCAGTGCTCTGTGAAAAACATGTGTTCTCAAATAATCTGGGGTATTTGAAAAACCCGAAGTTCGGGTTCGGGTACCCACACAATTGCACAAGTCATATCTATCCATACTATTCACATACGGACATTCGTATTTCTGCCCATTGAACATGTGACGCCCCCTTTGTTATTCTCCCTTTCTGGCGGGCTCAAAATCCTACCAGTCAGCTGAATACTGAGTCTGCCAGACAGACCAAAAACAATAACAATCATCACTGCAAGCCAGGCAGATTTTGAGACCGCCAAAAGGAAGAATAACAAAGGGGGCGCCACTAGTAGAACAGACAAAATATGAATTTCCGTATGTGAATTCCTGAAGAACTACATACCTGTCCAAACAATTTCCTGACTATACTATTACATCAATTTATTATGAACTCTCCATGACTTTCTAAATTTAACCTTAGTTTGGGGCTTAAGTTTGGGCCCTTAAAATTAAGGCTTACAAAGAAAGATTTGAAATTGATATAATAAGAAACGTAATCTCTTTGTTTTTGCACCACCTTAATCGTCATCGGATTGTCACCGTTGGCTTTTTTGTATTCCGTCAAAAAATGTTTTAATGCAGCGCCCTCGCAGGGTAAAATCAATGCAGTGCCCGCCTTCATCTCCAGGGGTTTCAGGGATGCTGTTTTGCATCCTATCTAGCTATCCTGAGGTATATAAGGTCCTTAATCGGGGGGCCGTGGTAGCCGTGATCGCAAGTCACTCGGACCTGTGGCCCAGAAGGTTGCAGGTTCGAATCCCCCTAGTGGCATGATGATGAAAAATTGCGATCACGGCGGTCTAGTGAATGAACCAAAAAAGGTAGTGCCCAAAAATATACAATAAGGGATCACTAGAAAAAAAGGTCCTTAATCAACAGTTACTAGAACTTTTACGGTATGGTCTACTAAAATTGAACTGTACATATGGTACTACATATTAACTGAATATTCACATATTTACTTACTGTACAATATATGATCCAGAATAAACTCATATTTTTCTCATACTAATCAAGGCCTGTAACTCTTCAAGACTTAGTGTGTCTAAGTAATTGATTTTTAGGTACTTGACCCAGTCTAAAGATGCGCCTATCAATGTTGAAAAAGCAGATGATGAAAGTTATCTGGACGCACACTTCCCACTTCCAAATTGTAATCAATAAAAAACAACAAGATAATCCTTATGTATAAAAATATAAGTATAAAAGTTTCATTGTCTTACCTACACAAAATCGATGACAAATATACTCTGGAGTTTTACTCTTGACATTTTATTTTCATTCTCTTTAAGCTTTGTAACTTTTGCCAATTTTTAATGAAAGATTATCATACATAGTATTAAATAATAGGGATCTTCAAAAGTACGTACCAATACAAGGTTTGACTGTTTTATGTTAGCTTAATATCCCTTGTGTGCACATTCGGCGACCACTCAACCACACCATACAAGAACCACACCATACAAAAACCACACTATGCAAAACAACACCATGCAAAAAACACCATACCATTTAATTGACCCTCTTCACAAATGTGCAAGCTTTTTTCTTCCTCTTCCTTCTTCTTTTATTGATTTAAATAGCCTACTTGCAAAAATGAAAAAAAAACAATGCCAGGTTTCTTCTTTTGAGGAAGACAATCGTCTGCTTCCTGTTTGCCTTCAATCCTCTGCTGTCTCGATGTCATCATCAACCTCATGATGGTGGCTGTTGCTGCTGCTGATACATGAATGGGGATCATGAGAAACTTCTGCAACAAACTTAATAATAGCAAATAATACAATGAAATTAACTCATGATTGATATGGGTCTATATTATTTACAATTAAAAGCAAAAAATAAATCTAATATGTAGGAAAACGTTATAAACGTTAAATTTCTTTAATGCCTCGGATCTTACCATATATCCTTCATTTAAATAGTATTTGTAGAGGGGGAAATTATGTACTTATCTTTAATGGTGAGTCCACAACTGACCCCAATGGCTGCTGGTAAGACTGGCACTTCCAATCAATCAATGCACAGAAGTTGGTGAGCTCTCCCAAACCACTGTGCAGGCGGTGCACATTAGGAACACTTAATACATACTGAACACAAGTAAATTCTTCATTTATTGTTCTCATTTTTTTTCTCACTTCTAAGATTTGTATTAGTTGATTGCTGACAAGATTGTATACTCTGCAAAACATGTTTGATCCGTGCGCATTGAAGACAGAAACAGAACTGAGAACTGTATATGTACATACTTTATATACTGTCATTATAATAAATTTGTAGAGTAAATTCATGATTCTTTGTAACACTTATCCTGAAATGCATTTAACAAATGAGTGAAATTACTGGAATTATTTCTAAGTTAAGAGGGGCCTATTATATCATAGATATAAGTAATTAAAAGGTTTGCAACCATAATATCCTTACAGTAGCTTTTTAAAAATTTTGTTTTAACACCGTTTTGATCAAAGATCACTAATGTAGTTTGCGTCTTTTTTGTCTACATTAAGTACACATGTCTATATGTTTGTCTGTTACTGTAGAATTAATTGATTAAAGGGCACACTACTGTAAAATCTTTTCTTGTACCATTCAAATATAATAAACAATTAAATAATGTTGCACTTTGCTGCTCTCGCAATATTATAGGCTTGCAACTTGACACTCGCAACATAACTTATAAACAGGGAATAACAACATTTTCGTTGTAATGTTAATTTAGCATCGGCCTATTAATAGCCACAGGTAGCTCAGTGGATCCGGATCTGGAGCCGTCAAAAATCCTGATGACAATGTTTTGGTTTTACTACTGCGGTACCTAAAATCCAACATAGGCTATGTAATGTGTTTGAGGGGTCATAGGGCGCTCCGGAGAATGAATGTAGACGCGGGTCGGTCAATATGCTTATGAACTGGTTATTATTACTTGAACTCGGTACAAAGATACTTGTTCCTGTAAGGCTGAAGTTACATGGATCAATCAAGAAACAACATGAGGAAGAAGAGGCAAGAGCAGCAAAGAGTTCACTTCCCGAAATAACATCAGTAGTATCAAATTTATGGCAATGCGGAAAATGGCAGATGACTATAGACATCCTAAGATAGTAAAACATTCTAGTCAACCTAGTTACCATGTCAATCAAGAATTTGTTTAAATATGATTTATATGCAATTTTATTTTACTCATTGCATTTTACTAGCATATTTCAATTTTTAAATGTCCCTTAATTATATGATTAAATTGGAAATTTACTTTGCATTATGAATCATGATTGAATCAATTTCTTTTAAACCATTTTTTTAAATAAATGTAGTACATTTATAAACCTATTCCACCCTTTGTTGTATTGATTCGAATTCTTTCTGCTATTTGCGCTACTTCTATCTTTCCCCGTCGTTTTTGCCGTCCTTATTCCCGTCATTTTCCCTGCCATTTTCCCCGCTGTAAATTTGCAACGCTGATTTTTCCATCATTAATCTTCACCCTTGACCCTACCTCTAATTCCTCCCCTCCTTTTTTAAAACTTTGCTCAGGATGAAAGTTCCTCTCAGAAAACGAAATATAACAAATAGTGACGGCCTGCCCAATTCTAGGTACAGTAACTGTATTGATATCTGGCTTTTACTAGTACAAACCAAGGGGTACCCGAAGCTCTTCTTTTTTAGTTCTACATTACGAGGCAGTCTCTACGCGGTCATTTCTCCTCCTTTCTTAGATTCCACACAAAATTTCATTGAAAGCCAAATGAGCTACTACACGAATCACATTCATTCATTGTGTTTACACATTCTAATTTACTTGAACATTTTCTTATTAAAATATTATTAGTGAATTCATACAACCTTAAAAATACACTTCAAAGTTCCAAGCAACGGGATCAAAAATCCTCTGGCTATTCATTTCCTAATTTTCTTGGGATCCCTGCCCGCGTAGACTCTTGGTAACCGAGAGTCGGTTACTTGGTTTCCAGATTTTTCAGTCGCTACTGTCACTCTTTTTCCTGCGCTTAGCGCGTACCTTATCTTTAGTCTATACCCTTGCTCCCAAATATGTCGATTCTCTTGAGCCTCCTCGGAGACTTTAGCACTTGACGTTTTAATCCTTTGAATTGCAGTCACTGACTGGCTCAACCTCTCAGTCTCTCTTACATTTCGAGTACGGAAGGAAAGGAGGTTTGGCACTATTTGGCCTATTTTTGGCACTATTTGGTCTTTTTTTGCCACTATTTGGTCTTTTTTGACACTTTTTGGCCTACTTTTGGCACTATTTGGCCTTTTGCTTTTGAAGGAGCGTCAATGAAAACTGGCTTGAATGTGGATTGGGATTTTAAGCAAATATTGCAAAGCATGCACCATTCTATAATGAGACATTTCTTGTCTCCTGACTGAATGTATACCAAAATAGTGCAGAAATGAGTAACTTTTTCGGATTTTGTACTGTTCCGAAGAAAAAAGATGTGCATATTTCTCAGTTTTAAAATTACGGGATTCTTTCTCAATGTTTTTTTTCATTTCGTTTATTGACTTGTCGATAATTAACTACAACTAAGCTGCTAAAATTGTCAGTGTGTTTGTCCTGTCTGTCCATCACGCACGCTCCAATATAGCATTGGCAATCGGGCCATCTGCCTTGAACACAACATTCTTCCTTTCCCGTTCAGCTGACTGTGTCCAAAAACCAGGGATACAGGAAAGACAGATTGCCGTGTCCTTACTATCTTTTAAGTGTCTTTTATACTAGTATATTATTCTAGTAAATGCGTTATGTACTCATCTAGACATAACACATAGCCCTCTTAATTATATTTTTAATTTATTCATTATGCAGGAAGCATGTAACTCGTTTCGGGTTTCCTTTTAAAATGAAGAAGAAGGCTTCGTCCCTAGCCGGTGGAGTCAGAAATGGGAGAAATCAGCGGAATAATCACCCGAAAAAGTCGAGGTTGTGTCCAAATGATTGCCGAACCCTAACAGAGCCTAGTCATCGCAAAATATTGTATAAAGCGGCCCTAGTACCTATCGTATATATTTGATCCGGTAGATGGCACTGCACAGCTTGGCCAAAGTCCAAGGAAACATACATACACACAAAGGTGCTTGCCACAGTAAATGCAAAATAAGCAAGAAAAACTTTATAAGCACATTTTCACCAGACTGATTTGCATAAATATAAGGCATTTCAATGTCCAGATTGGCCAAGGTGTCTATGGTGACATCTACCGGTACACTGCAGTAGTTAATATAACTAATCTGCCGTTCTCTGCGGTTACCCATTGCATTTTTTTCTGAAATCATCATTGTTCCTCCCATCTTAATCATATTGAAGTCAATTTTCCGCTCATTATTCAATCTAAAGCCGGTTTCCGTTCGCACGGATTTGCGAAATCCGATTTCGAGATCGAAAATTACTAAACAAAAACGTTTTCAAACACGATTGAAATCGGATTTCAGCGAAATCATGGGGGAACGGAAACCGACTTCTAGTGCCTAGCAACCCGATGCATAACAGTAGATTTTCAAAAAAATAGCGACTGTGATGAATGAAATGATTGAAATCCATTATTCCATTTTATAATTGGTTTATTATTTTCTCGCGATATTTTAGTGAATTGTAATAATAATAATGCGTGGTTACAGAATTTCATCTCTATATTAATAGAATTATTTTCTTTTTCAAGTATTTTACTCTGCGTTGAATCTTCTTTCATCGAATTAATTTAACAACAACTCGACACTGGGGTTATAATCATTAATGAATTTGACACTAAATGTGTTAAAAGTGTCCATTTATGCATTTAAAAAAGGAAATAGTTTATGTGGCAGTTCCACCGTTCACGAAATTAATATAAGATTTCCTCTTCATGCTTCTCTGCTAATATATTGTATTGTTATTCCGTAACAATCTGGGGATGCACTTTTCTCGTCCAATTTCAAGCCACTGTGGACAGCTGTCTAAACTCAGAAACCACTGTGTCATCTTAATAAACGGGGGTATTGTGGTGGGATTAAAGTAACACAACCATTGGCCTCAAACATTAACGAGTTCAATGGTTAAATAACGTAAAAATGCAATCAATGTGTCAATAAAGCCGGAACAGACCTTAGGGGCTTACCACATGACATAGAGAAAACCAATGTGCATGCAATGTACAGTGGTTCTCCATTGGTTGCTCAGCACTGAGCTTCATGTAAATATTGGGAGCTCAGGGCTGAGAAAACGATGTACATTGCATGCCCATTGTTCTCTCTATGTTGTGAGGTCAGTCCCTTTTAAAGGACAACCAATGTACAGTTCAATATACATTGTTTTCTCATCCCTGAGCTACCACTGTTTACGTGATGCTCAGTGCTGAAATACGAATGGAGACACGCTGTACATTGCCTGCACATCGGTCCTCTCTATGTCGTGTATTTGGGCCTTTAACACTGTCTTCTATAACTTCACACCCTGTGTAACGCACTTATTCTATCATCGCCGGTTGGCCGCTGCCGCACCCTGTTGCGACGCACTATTCGCCGCGGCCGCCGGTGCGGCGCTGTTTGTCGCACCCGCGGTTGAGTACTGCATGGGCTCCTCTCCACTGCCGCCGCTGGTTGCCGCGTCGTCCTTTTCTGTCTTGTCAGCGGTTGAGGTGTTGCCGGCGCCGGCGGAGGCGGCCGAGGGTTTGCCGTCTGTGCCTGGGGTTGCGTTTTGGCCGGTGAGAGGGCGCCCGCCTGGAATTAATTGGGAGTATTAAATATATTGTGGGAGTAATATTTTCGTTAGGCAAAGTCGCCCAGAAAAAATATATAAATTAAGAGACGTTCAACAAGCTGGATCTAACGGTTCTATCATAATTAAGAGACACAGTACAAAAACAATTTATACTTTTGGTTTCGGCAAACATCGTTGAGTATTACCTTTAAAGGTGAAAGACCGTAATCGATCAAATAAATGGATCCGTTTATTTCAATAACTATTAGCCACTGCACTGTTAATAAAATTAAAAAGGTTGATCACAAGGATTATTATATAATAATTGACTCTAACGTAGTTATTACAAGAAATATTATGATAATGTTCAATGACTCTTACTAGGATTATTGTTGAATAATTGTCTAGGAATTTTATGACAATATTCAGACTATTACTGCTGTCAATACCATGAATGATTAATAAGTCTTAAGTTTCATTAGTTATAGTAACAATCTTTTTTCCAACAGGGGGAGCTGCAAAAAGGCTGCTCAAATTTGACACATTGTGCCCCTAGATGGCGCCTAGGTGCCCAGCATAAAATGTGCATTGTTTTTGTCATTTTTAGGGAGTTATATCCCAACTATATGTTTTAAATGTACTTTCATAAAGTTTTATGCACCCTAATACTCATATTCATCACATTAAATGTATTATTTAGGTATATACACTTTAATTATATTAGAATATGCCTTAACTGTAAAACAACTCTCCATATATGCATAGTAAAAGTATACACTTTTGAGTTTTAATCTCATCCTTTTAGCACTGCCCTCTATTGGTGGTTTTCAATGGTTCAAATTTATGACTTATATAAATTGGTTAGTAATATAATAATATTAATACCAGGTCCTAGCGTGTTATGCGTCCTCTCGTAGTCGATGACCTCCTGGTAGATGAGCTCCTTCCACTGCTCCACGGTGTGCTCGCGGTCGTCTACGGTGTGGTCCCAGGCGCCGGGAGGGGGCTGAAATTATAATAAAAATACAGTTTTACTCAAAGGTGATTCGTGGCATGAACAATATAAATACGAATGTTATGTAGAAAAAATGATGATCGGGACAATCCTATACTTGCCATTATGGTTTTCAATTATTTTTGAAATTGCTTCGGTAATTATTTTATACAAAAACTTGTACATTTCCTCCATGGACATATAAGGCTTGAAAACTCGTATTTTTTTAAAGGTGGGAAGGGAAGGCAATCAGATTTACTATAAATGCAGAACTGGCTGGGGCTTCCAACTTAAACTGCAATCTGAGCACTGCCACCTATAAAATGTCGAACTATTCTGAAAAGTTATTTAGCGTTCCTCTACAGTAATTATTATAATCGACTATTGCTATCCGGAATACTAAAATCAATATCCTAATTCTACCAAATGTGCTATTTAATATGTAGATAGTAAATATCGTATACTCACCGCGTTCACCTCACTCTCGTCGTACCACACATTGATGTAGGGATGCATGAGCGCCTCGTCCACGTTGATGCGCTTCTCGGGGTCCACAACGAGCATCTTGGAGAGGAGGTCGCGGGCTTGACTCGCTGGAAAAGGGAAGGATAGAGTGGGTTAGACAATACTTTTTCGTTAATAACTTATAAAATAATTGGTTTATTCAAAGGTGATCTACTCAGGATATTGAATTGATTCTGGCCTTGAATAAAAATAATTCAATTATAGACACGATAGAAGCAACGAAATGAATACAAACTTGATGAAACACAGTTATACACCAGAATTCGTCGTTCCAACCATTGTTACAATTTATTCGTAATTTTAAGGTTATGATGGGTTTGGCTGCCACACTAAAAAAGAAATAACATCTGACGACATTCGAGTTATGAGAGAGGAGAACAAATCTGAAGAACAGCTAAAGTTAATATATATCACATTTGTTCGTCAACCGCCTTTGAATAAAATTTAACAAACCACAAAACAAAGAAAGATAAGTTTCGTCAGGTGATTATAAGAGACTTCATTTTTACATCGTAATCGCCTCTGTATAAAATTGCATTGCCGGCATTTATAACTATTCAATAACATAGTAAAAAAATCCATCACGAAACTTTGAGATACTTTCAATTTTACTTCTTTATAAAATTGAACTTTCTTTCAATTATTATCTTAGTATATAGTTATAAAATTGAACATGCCGACGTAGCTTTCAACTGAGTATTAAGTTAAGTAATGTTTCTTTACCTCTCAATCTGTTTGTATCTGTGGACTCTGCTGGGAAGAGGACGTCCGGGAAGAGTCTCTCGAACGAGTAGCCGGCGTAGCGGGGTCGGTTCTCAACGTAGTTTCTGACAGTCGGCTGGAGGCGGCGCATAAACTCCTGGGACGGAGTGCCGAGTTGCTCTGGAAAATAAGATTTATATTTAATCACAAAAACTCAAAACCTCTTCAA
>LR141006.1:0-14011 GCA_900659605.1 Tisbe holothuriae | reverse complement strand
CGTCGGACCAGGGATGTCTCGTCGGACCAGGGATGTCTCGTCGGACCAGGGATGTCTCGTCGGACCAGGGATGTCTCGTCGGACCAGGGATGTCTCACGGACCAGGGATGTCTCGAGAGCGGAGACAGGATGCAGAACTCTGATGGGATGCAGAGCTCAGACGGTCTGCGGAGCTTGGATGCGGTGCGAGAGCTTGGGTGTGATCTCAACAGACTTGTGGACATCATCTCGGACTTGGGCATGCCCTGAGCAGCGCTCTGTATTGAAGGCTTGAACTTGATATTCAGAGTAGCGCTCTTGATGAGGGCCTGGCATGCATCAGCTCGGGAGGGCACATCAGACAGAGGCATTGGCTGGCCTCATGCAGTTGCAGCAGTTGTAATCCGCCAGATCAAGGACTCGTGGTCAAGGTTGGCTTCAAATGTAGTCTGGTAACTACTAGGGCTTCATCGGGACTTTGCTTCACTGTAAGACAAGATTCTTATCATGAGCTTCAATGTAAATCTCTGAGAGACTCATCAGTCCATTTGCACCCCAAAGATAAAGAAAATGCCAATAAAGTAGAAGTGTTTCATTCTACAAATGGTCGGGATTACATTTGCTTTGCCAGTTTGCATTTTGGGATTACTTACTTATAAGCATAATGTTTGATGTTCGTACGTATAAAGCTGAAAGGATGGGCAATAAAGAAAGTCAATTCAAAATTAAGGATAATATTACAGAAATTATATGAACAACTATTTTCAAGAATATTATAGTTGTCAGTCAGCCTCTTGAGCCTCCCAGTTGTTACATACATAATGTGACTCTTCAGCTAAGAGCATTATTGACATGTACTTATTATTAATGGGAAAGCTGTTACTTTCATGTACATAGTTAACATGATTTGTTAGCTAAATACTTTCATGTACAGTACATGGATAGGATAATGTGACTCCTCAGTTGTTACTATAATGTGAAATGTGACTCTTCAGCTGTTACTAGCTGGACATATGTATGTACATTGATAATGTGACTTTTCAGTTGTTACTTTCATAAATGCAGATAATGTGTGAATAATCATTGTGACTGTATTAATGATGAACGGATGGTTTAGATTAGAGTGTGAGGTTGCAATCATGACATTGGGACTGCAAAAGTCATTGGAACAATTATGAGAATTATATTCTGTTACATGTTTACACTACATTATGATAGTTCTCATATTTGCCTGTTTATACATTGCAACAAAAACGCCCTCTTTATCTGCTCCTTCCCGACGTGATAGATGTACTTTATACTGTGCTTGTCCGCGTTGTCGTCCATCTCGTCTGTCGAGTTTGACACCACACGGCAGTGGTTCCAACACAGACATCACTGTGCCCCTGTATCAGTATCCCCAACAGTGCACATGCTGTGTACGTCATCACCACTAAAGTGGACCTCAGCAACACTACTATCTAGAGCTTTACCACGGACTAGAGCTGTGCCACAAACTAGAGCTATGCCACGTACTAGAGCTGTACCACGGACTAGAGCTGTGCCAAAAACTAGAGCTGTGCCACGTTCTAGAGCTGAAGCACGGATTCGAGGTGTGGAGCTGTCATGTCACCATGGTCTGGAACTGTCACATCACTATAGTCTAGATCTGTCACATTACCGAGGTCTGGGCTGTCACGTCTAGAGCTGTACCCCAATATGTACCACAACCAGGAGCTGTGCCACGGTCTAGAGCTGTTCCATGGTCAGGAACTGTGACTGCACTGGCTCCCCATGGCCTGTAGACCTGGGCCCACGGTCAGGAATATGATTAGATGATTACTTGTCTTATTTTCTGCCACTAAAGAAGTTTTGGATGACGTCTTGGAGACAACTCTCTGGGACTTATTTTTCAATTTAAGATATTTCTGGGATTTGTCTCATTTTCAGCTAAAGAAGAAGTTTAGCTCCAAGAGAATGTAACCCATTTTCTCAGGTCAGCTCCAACTTTCGAGGAATTTTAAGTGTCCCAGTAAAAAGTTTTGGATGACTTCTTTTGGGACTATTTTTCAAAAATTTTTTGGCACGACGAGAACGTAATCTCGTCAGGCAAAATGAGGGACCATAATGACACTATGTATACAAGTTTTTTTTATTTTTCTTGTTTAATCATTATCTGCACCCTCCAATGGTCCTTTGCATGAGGATTGACGAGGGTGCTTGTTTTTGGACTTTTGCGCTGGGACAGGAGGACGGGATACATTTGGTATTATGGTTCAAAATGGGCCATGAAGCAAAAGCTTTTAAATAAATTGTTCCCATACAAACATAAGTCATCCCCTGAGACACCTTTTCAGCTTGGTTGACGAGGCAAAATCAGAAAATGCTGAATGACGAGATCGGGTGCGAGCCAAAGCGGCGAGCCGACAATGTTCAAGTACTCCGTTGCCAAATTCAAACGTTGACAATAATAAATCTCTGTTCTCTCTTGACGTAACCTGTGTGTAGCCAATGAGGGAGAAAGCCAGAAGAGAGATCCTTTTTGTGACATGCCGCCCTATCGTCGTTCGCTTGCTTACCTTCCACCCAGAGGCGCTCCAGCTTGGTCTCCATGACGGCGCCCTTGAGCCCCACGCATGCCGTGAGGAGCAGCACCAGCCCGACGAGGAGTACCTTGACAGCGTGCTGCTGAACCATGTGACCCAGTCGGAAGAGCTCGTCTTGGAGCTTTGATCGGAGCCAGAGGGCTTTCCGGCGACCCGTGGCTTTACCCTGGAAGAAGAAACACTCGTTATGTTTAATTATATTAACATTATGTATTTATGTATCGTTATTATTGATAGAATAGCCTAAATTGATCTGATATCAGACTAAGATGCTCTGATGCAAGAATATATAAGGAAGTAAAAATTTAATTGAAAATTGAACTCTGCGGGAAGAGGCACGATTTTTTCTTCTTGTTCCCTGTTCAGACACCCGTTTTATTTCGTTTTATTTCGCATTGATTAAGAACTTTTTCACTCAGCGGGGAGCTTTGAGTGCAGTAAAAAAAAGAGTTATATAGCTTCACAAGAGAGGAATTTTGTCTTGCATTGTTGTTGAAATATCGTAAAACTCAACAGCATCAAATATCTATTCAGTCATTGATGATGAAGTCATTATAGCGTCGTTTGCAGAATAAAAGCAGAAGCGGTGATTTTCTACATTTTTTCCCCTCAAAAAGGATTCTTTTTCGCCTCTGAAAGAAGAAATGGAGCTCTTCTGCGTTTGCCGCGTCGCTGCAGCAGCCCGGCCCATAGCTCAGCCCCCCTCATTCTCCCATTTCTATAGCTCGCAGCAACTGTCCGATCGTTAAGGCGAAATAGTGTAACAACTCTATCCGCTCCAAAGTCCAGGTAGAAGCTGAGCTGGTTGGCTGGGGCTGGCTGGGTGCCCCCGTCGACTTCTGCTATAGAGCTAGGAGAACGTAAATTTGAGAAGAAAGAGAAGCTGGCTTCAGGAAAATAAGCTCTTACTTCGACATCTCTATCAAGCAAGGTTGGGTACTAACAAGCAGGGGCGGAGAGGTTGCGTGGACGGCTAGGAAGGGAGTTAAATGGCAATAAAATCAACACAGACACCAAAATTGATGAATGCGAGGAAGAGGTTTGAAGGGCTCTTCACCGCTCTTCAGCGATAAACTCATTCAAGAGTTGAAAAGTTTAGGCAAACTTAAAAAGTCTGATCTGTTCTGTCCACCTCTCGAATATTAATTGTTTATTTGCTCAAAAGCCATTTGGTTGACCAGAAACGAAAACAACACCTGAGTGAACAAATTTGTTCAGGCACGCACCTTCAGCGCTGAAGAGCAAACAATTCAAAATCAAACTGGAATCATTTAGAAAAACCAATATTGACTCTTCTCTACCTTCTTAATCTCATTGAGCGCCACTCTTGCATTGACCCATGACGTCCTCGTGAGCAGCTCCTCCTCCTGCCGCCTCTTCTGCTCCGCGGCCTCCGCCGTCATCGTCACCTTGTTGGCAATGTCGTTCACAATCTCCCTCTGCTTCTTCCTCACGGAGGTCTTCTTGGAGTAGGTGCTCGTACCCACCGAGCTGCTAACACTCCCGTCCATCGCACTGGAGTTCAATGTCTTCTTCAGAGCAACCATGGTAACGACAGCAAGGTCATTTCGAGATATTCATACACACACGGGCACTTTGATATCAATGATGTTAATAATAATAACAATGTAACTGCAAACTGCACACGTCCTCCTTTCACAGTGAAGAGCTCTCGAGCAACTGACTTAGATGATCACTTCTTCTTCTCCTCTCGTCGCGCGGCGGACGCGCATTCTGTGTTACAAGGCGAAGAAGCTTTTTCGTCTTCTGCTACAACTACAGTGGTGCCATGATCAGTCAGCGACCGAGAGAGAGAGACTCACTCTGTTGGCTGGCTTTGCCTGCTCATTTTCAGTGACCGGAGACCACCCAAGAGACTCCGGCGACCAAGACTCTTCTCGGACCGGGAGATTGGAGGTGTTTTTCAGTTTGCCCGCGGGAAGAGAAAGAAGAAAAGATCTCTTTTGCCCTTCTTCTTCTTGAATAAAATGCTCAATTGGCACCCTAAACACTCTTGTCCTTCTTTCAAAGACGAGATTAAGTCAAAATCTTCTGGGAAGGAGATGCATTGTAATGTAGATCTGATTGCAAGGGACGGTCTTCAGAGTGAAACAATTTTGCTCTGGCCTACTTTCCATACGGCAGTAAAATAACCCTTGCCATTATTTTATCAAATAGAAGGGGGTCGTACGAGAAACCCCTCCTCCTACTCTCTGTTTCCCCCTACCCCATGAAAGGATATAAATAGAGCAAAATGATACTACTATGAAATATAGTTTTGCGCCATAACGATAAGTTGTCATTCCATTCATTGTTGTATTGCTTGTCGAAAAGGTGCTTCCACCAAATGAGCCCTGTTTTGCACCAAGTCAAGACTAAGATTGAATGACTCTGTCATGCATATTTCTTCTTCTTCCTTATGATGGGTGCTTCAAAATGGCCACTTGATTCTTTTAAACACAGAGACAGCTTCAAGCAAGTGCTTTAAGAAAGCCTTTGGGTTTAAATCCTACTACTGCTCCGAGGTTTTGCTTACATTACTATTTCTTTTAATGACCGACGCCGGCCTAAATATTTTGCATAGGGCCTTATGTAATTGTGTTCCCATTTTCATGATGTTTTACTGTAGTTTGTTCAATATTACTTTGTTGTCAGCAAGTGCCAAAATATCGATCGGTAAGGAGAAAAAGGGCAAACAACATCCCAGCATGAAGATTAGTGCAGAAATTAATTATATTGAAATCAGAAGTATTGAAATCACTCAAGGCACATGTGCACAATGGTCCAAATTATTTAGGCAAAACAACCGCACTTGTTTCTTTTTGTAATTTTTTACCGTGTTTATTAACAAAAATGAGTAGATTTTCTGAGGTGTCAAATTAAATCTTTTTAATAAACGTTTCAATACTCAAGGAAACTTTATGGACTTCAAAAGGAAACTTTGGGAATTGTTGGCAAGAGCCGTATATACTATAAGATATAATTTTGGCCAAGCCTTAATATTATTAGTACATTGATCTAAAATTTAAGTTATTACTTTAGTATTGCGTTGGGATAACAGTATTTACAGCTGTATTGCTATTACTGAAGCAAATACAAGGGTTCCGATCTGATATAAGCCATTTAGACAAGTTTTTTAATTGTTACTGTATACTGTTACGTATTTAAAATTTATTCCATCGAGTGTCAATAATATATATTTAGTCTTTTGAGTATTTTATGCATAAGTCAATGAAAAGTGCAATAGTTTTGATTCCGTAAACTACTGGTCACGCATGCATGAACATCAAAATTGTACTTTTTTTTACATGTAACACCTTACAAGTAGTGTAATCTAATTCACAGACAACTTCAACCGTTGTCCTTGTCTAAATCCAAGGATGTTTGATTTCTTCTTTCCTCCAAGTCTAAATCCATGAACAAACTACTTAAACTTGGCCACATGAAAACCCCACCCTATTCATTCCCTAAACTATAAGTCGACCTTACTAAGCTAAGACCACTTTTTCTAAACCCTTGGCGAAGACTACATGTATATTACCTACCCTTGGAATTATCCAAGGAAAGTAGCAAAAAATATACATGACCAGTTCTATGCAATGGTAGCGAAGAATAGCCGAAGATCATAAAAAGCCTTCTTCACAAGCCGTTTTGAGCGACAGAGAGGTTCCGTGATTGTAATGGATCGTTCCGGCGCGTTTGTTTTGGTTTTACTTCCAAGAAAGCAGAAGAAATCTGCTTGATTTCAGATTTTCAGTGCTGCCAAAAGGGAACTCGTGCTACATCCCGTCCCAGTGTGATTGCAACGCCTCTGTGTCCCCCGCCCGGCCCCGATCGACCATGTCCGTCCGCAGCCTGTTGCCGTCACTGCTGCTCCGGGTGGGACAGAGCGCCACCGGCGTGGGGAGCTCGTGCAATGGGATCAGGAACAAGGGTAGGAGAAAGTTCTACTACTATTTAGTCCGATAGGGTCATAGCCTCATAGGATATAATATAGTTCGTCCAAGGATAGGGTCATCACTAGCACTGTATTGACCCGAATTCTCAATTATCAAATGTGAGGCTTATTCACTCTCTTGAATATTGTGTGGCCTATGTTTTACAAGGTTCAATGCGGTGCTTTGTAGCAAGTCTTATTGTCTTACCAAATTACCAACTTCAAGTAAATTGTACCAAAGTCATTATCTATTTTAAAAAAATAGCCGTACTCATTCTCATTGGAACCTATATTAAAATTATTAGGCTTTGTATTTCTGAAAAGGCAAAAGACGAAATATTCCTAATCCCAAGATAAATAAGCAGAATATAAGCAAAACTGACAGCATTAATGCGAAAAATGCATTGATATACTGTACTATATTATTGTATCTCAATGGAAAAATGCGGCCCAATCTCGGAGGTCTTTTATAAAAATACTATCACTTAAAATAACATTACTGGTACTCAGAGACGCATCCGGCGATAAAAATGGGGGAAAATACCATAGAAATTGCAATATAGCTGATGATATATTTTTACCTCTTTGAAAAGCAAGCAAAATATATACCATATGTAGTAAATTATATGCAATATGTGTAATTTTTAAGTATTCTAATTTAATTTGGTATGGCTCTTAATATTAGCGCAGTATTTTAATACTGTACGTATATTCCAAGTAACTGCGACATGACCAATCGAAGTATCTATTTCCTTAATTGAGCTGACCCCATCACAAACCATATTAAATAACCATTCGAGATAGAGAAATAGAGCTAAAAATATATAATTTTAGTTGTTGAATCTGATAAGTAAAAAGCTAATTGCAGAATGCACATTTTAAAACTATTTTGAAGCTGGTTAATGATAAAAAGAAACTGCAGTTTAAACAGAATAATAAACCGGCTTGCTATACTCACAACTCAATAATACGATAATAATTAACAATATTGATATATTAATGGTTCTTTGCTTAAATGGGAAACTACTCTCGTAGTTCCCCCTTAACTGCAAAGCTAAATACATTTTTTTCCATAAATTTTGTTCAGAAGCATAATCTGTTTTCATTAAGAAGTTATTGTTTAGACATATGATGTAAATTTATATAAAATATACAACTACTTAAAGCTTTGGCTATCCTTACTGTAGTTTCTTCAACATAAATATAGAAATAATTATTAGGCAATGTGATTTTATCTACGTTAAAGACAGTAATATAAATGTTATTAGTGCCTGTGTAGGAGGTGCCTTTCTGATTTTCAATGCAGTGTGCCTCCCTCTGCTTATTAAAGCAAGAAGCCATTGCCAACTTGGGGAGGATCACTTCTCTCCCTCTGTGATCTAATAAATTTAGAATTTGTTTTACACATCTCAAGGTAATTAACGTCCTTGGAAGAAGATATTGTAGTGTTTATAATTGCCTACATAGTTCTGGAGTGCAATGTGGCCTATTATGAGTGTCCCATTTGGTGTCGTTTAGTGCCGCGCTTCTTCCGCGTGCTTGCCGGTGGCGCCCCTGCTTCCGCTCTCCCTCACTCACTCACTCGGCGCCACTCAGTTCACTCAGTTCACGCCGCACTTTCCCTCTTTTTTTCTGCTGCTGCTGCTGCTGCTGCCGCTTCACCTGGCTGGCTAGCCCAGTAACTCAGCAATAGCAACAACGGCGGCCTCACCGGCACGTGTGTGAGTGCGTGTGTGCGTGCAGTGGCGCCGCTTGCAGCAGGCAGGCAGGACGGGCGGGAAGAGGAGGCGGCGAGTGAAGAAGCAACTCAAGCAAAAGTGCGAACTGCGAACTGCCAAGGAAGCCAAGAAGAGGAAGAAGAAGAGGAAGAAGAGGCGCTCGAATCCAGAGTGCACCACCAGCTAAGCCACCAAACAGCTCTCTCTCTCTCTCACTCCTAGCGAGCGAGCAATACCCTCCATCAAGACCACTGGCACTGCCACCGTACCCGACTGGGGCCACTCGAGTAGCAGGCCAAGGAAGTGACGAGAGAAAGTCTTGATTCTGGAAAGCAAGCCTCTCTCGATCTCTCGATCTCTCGATCTCTCGATCTCCCTCTCTCGTGCACTAGCCGCTAGCTGTAGTGTCGACCTCTCTTCCGACACCAGCCTGGCTCGCTCTCTAGATATCTCGCTCTCTCTCTCTCGTGCAAGTTGGTTTGCAGAAAGTGCGAGGAGAGTGTGGAGAGAGAGAGAGGACGAGAAGGAGCGAAACAGAAGAAGGCCAAACGAGGCCACAGCTAAGCCTAAAATGGACTAAAGAGACCCAAGAAGAGCCTTCAAGTGGCACCAAAAGAAAACAGCGCCCCCGAGAATGGCTTCTTCCTCCGTCGTGGGCGGTCCCGCCTTGGGCGAGCTCACCTCCATCCTCAGGGACTTTGCCGACTACCACTTCTGCCCAATCTGCAGGGAGAAGAGCAAAGATCCCGTCGTCACGCCATGCAACCACCAATTCTGCAGAATGTGCCTAAAACAGGTAAATAGACCGCCTTGTAGGTCGAAGTAGACCACATATTATTTTCTTTTCTTTCAGGTCCAGCACACCAAAGGCAAGGACCGCACCGGCGAGAAAAAGTTCCACTGCCCGGTCTGCATGGAGGCCATCGGCAGCTGGCGTCGCGGCGTGCGGGTCAGTCTGCCCAACGTGGACGCGGACTGGGACATGGTGAAGAAGGCCATCAAAACAGAGCTCGACGTCGATTTCCAGGGCGAAAGACGGCATGCCACTGTCGTAGCCAGAGGCGCAGACGACCGTGGGACGCCGCGGCAACAGACTGAGCTTCTTCCGCCAAAGGGCAAGACGCCTACAAAGGCATCGCGGAAGGAGGTGCCCCCGGTGCCGCCCTCCATGAGGGCCAAAGTGGGCGTCACGGAAGACGAGCCGCTGTTGGATCTGTCAAAGTCGGCGGTTAAAAAAGGAGCGAGCTCGCCCGGTGGCAGGAGACGCCGATCGGACATGACCAATGCGGCTTTAGAAAGCACCGTCACGTTGCCCAGTGTGGTCCTGTCACAGCTGTCGGCGTCACCTCCGAGAAAGGTCCAGAGAAAATCCGCTAACCCGCGGAAGAGAGAAGTTGTCCTTGACGAAGAGTTCAGCTCTACTAGCAGCGGAACGAGCACTCCGACCAACAGGAAAAATAACGGTCACGCCGCCGGCAGTACAGACCTCATGTGCCTCACGCCTTGTGCCCACTGCCGGCTCTCTGGTGGACCGCAGGCAGACTACAGCACGCCAAGTGTGTCAAAGCGTGAGATGTCGACCCAAACGGACGAAGACCTGGCAACGAATAACGGAACCGGTGCTACAAACAGCAGGAGGCGCGCCGTCACCAATAAGAGTGTTAAGGACACCAGTGCCAAGGGCCCTCCTGCCACTCCGAAGGGTCCCAAGGGTAGACCGCGTAAAAAGCCAGTCGTTGATCCCGCTACGCCCACCAAGTCTCCAGGCAAGGCGAAACCGACGCCGCAAAGACAAGCCTCTGCCATGCTCAAGTCGCCATCGTCGTCCAAGAGCAGGGGCTCGTCCTCGCTCGCGTCCACCGAGGACAGCGATAACGAGACGCAAATGAACACCCAGGAGATCAAGCAGCAGCTTCACAAGCTCCGTGAACACGTGAGCAAGAAGGAGGAGGAAGAGGCCGCCGCGGCCAAGAACAAGAGCAGACGCAACAGCAGTAGCAGCAGTGCCAGTAACAGCGGCAGTGGAAGTGAGTCCAGTCGTGACAGCGGCAGCAGCAGTAGTTCGAGCAACAGTAGCAGCAGCAGCAGCAGTGACGACGAGGACTCAAAGAGCGTGTTCAGTCCCACCCAAAAGTCCAACAGCAACCAGCGGCTGGACGATGCCGAGACGAGTGACGAGGACATGTTTTCATCGACGCCCCAGCGCTCAAACCAGCGAAGCAGCTTTCTGAAGGCTTCGACAAAGGCCGGCGGTGGAAGTGACAGCAGCAAGAAGGCCTTGTCCACCACGAACGGCAAGAGAAAGAAGCTCAACCTCTCCAATGATCTCGACAGTGACAGCGACGACTTCGATGACCTGGGACCCACGCCCCTATCGATCAAGAAGAAGCGAGGTCCGAAGAAGAGGAAATTGATCTCATCAGGAAACGAAACTTCCTCATCCACGTCGACCTTATTCGACATGATCGCCAAGACTGCTCGACCGATGCCGGCCCCCAAGCCGTCGACACCTCAGCCGCCTACGTTACCTCCGGTGGCACCACTATCCAGCCCCGAAAACGGTGGACTAAAGGTGCTCAGCCCAGTGGAGGCGCGGCGGTTAGTTCTGCTTGGTTCCGGCATCCGCGAAGAGCAGATGCGAAAGCTAGAAGCATTCAGGAAGTCAGCCGACTGCACGCTGAAGAAACTGATGGATCCGGCAGTTACGCACCTTGTCGTCAACCATGACGACGATCTGAAGGCGGAGCGGACACTCAAGTTCCTGCAGGCCGTCGCCACTGGCAAGTTCGTGGTCGGCATCAGCTGGGTGCGTAAGTGTCTGGAAGACAATACAGTTTACGACCCCGCACCGTACGAGGTGCACGACCAAGACGGGGATCCCGGGCCACAGCGAGGTCGCATCGCCAAAAAGCAGGCTGGCAAAAGCAAGCGTAACCTGCTGTTCTCCAAGTACCAGTTCTACCTCCACGGCGACTTCCGGGCGATCGCTCGCGACCAAGTGAAGCGCCTGCTCGAAGAGTGCGGCGGGGTGGTCGTGCGCAGCGAGACTGGCATGTCGTTCGCGGCGGGCACCACGCCGCTCATCATGGTCGACAAGGACTGCGTGGCGGACGAGAACGAGTGCCTGATGATGTTCTGCCGCACGGACGTGGCCGTTGTGGACAAGGACTGGATGATTGACTGCATCGGCCGCTACGCAATCACGCCCATCCACAGCGCGAACCACACGCATCTCCAGCACGAGGCTTCCGTGGAGCGCTTGAAGGAGTGCGGATACAAGAACAAAATCATCCATGGAGACAACAGGGTCTGAGGAAGAAGAAACGAGATTTATTACCCGTTGTTTTCCATCCCCAGCGACTTTATTAACGAAAAACAGTTATTATTATGATATAAAAATGTAGCAGTAGTTTGGAAAGTGACGAAGTGACCTTTCAGTTTGCAGATTTTGTTGCCGTGTCATGGCAGAATGAATTTATGTAGTAGCCTTAACCAGTAATCTCTTCCTTAAGTTCATAATCATATGTAAAATTGTGTTCAAGCTAAGAGACGTTACAAATATATCATCCAAGTACAACAGTAAAAGTACAATTTAATATGAAACATGTCTGGTCTTTCATTTACTTGGAAGTAATAATTTAGAATTCGTTGTACAAGTATTATTTATTACGACGTCCTTTTTGTCCCTTTCCAGCAATGCTCCCAAGCACACCCTTTGTGCCTCCTACCCAGACGACCTTGATCCATGTCCGCGAGAAGAAGACTTTGGCCAGCTCCAGCACGCGGAACAAGTGCGGCCACCCGACCGGCAAGAAGCGCGGCATGAAGGTCTTCGACGGGCAGAGGGTGCCAAAGTACTCCATTCTACACACACAGCTCAAGATGGATATTCTGCCAGGGTGGAATGTAAGAGCGAATATTCGATGGGCAAACCATCGAAGCGGTTTTAAATTGTACAGGCTTTTTGTAATTCTGCTCTTTACTTCCAGGTTGAGTTCTCTGGCATGTGCAACTTGGCGTCCACCGTGGAGGGCCGAGTCATGCTGACGATGGAGCGATGCCACCCTCGCTTCGGCACCTTCGAGGACTCCATCCGGGACCGGACGTTTGCGGACGCCGACAAGTTCCGCGGGAAGGCCATCTTCAAGCCGCACTTGCATATCGTACCGGATCAGCAGCATCAATATTTCAAGCTCGTAGAGCAAGTGTGAAGAGCGAGGGCAATGTAGATCTAGTGTAATAATATATAATGTCAAAGGACTTAAGATAACTAAAAATTAAGCACGGTGCTGCGTTGTTTTCCGTGAAACTCGGAACTTTTCATATCATGATATGACTCCACAGTTGAATGCGGAGATGAGGGTTTAATGTACTGTACGTCAAACATAGCGAGAGCTAGAGATGTAGCATTTTTTAGATTAGCACGCTGTATTTATTTCAGTTCAGAAGCCCTTCTCTATGAGAAATTCTTTGAAATCCTCCTCAAAGTCTCCTCTGTAGATGACCGATCCGTACACCTCCGCCACCTGGCTCATGAAGTTCATCCCGTACTTGCTCTCGAGCAACGCATCCAGCTCGTCCCTCAAGTGGAAGAGATCGCCGTCCACCCGCCGGATCCGCGTTGTCAACACCATATCCTTCCTGTTGAGGCGGGTGTAGACGGGGAGCATGGAAGCGTTGGTGCGGCTCACGTGATACGCGAGGTCACCCGGTTGTCGGACCGGGGCGACGTAGCCAGAGGGATACTCCTATAGAAATTATACAGTAATGCACGCGTCATCCAATGTAAATCTTAAGCTCTATACCTCTTTCTGTGGCACTTCCGGGATTTTGTCTGCCTTGAGCAACCTTTCAACAAACTGCCACTCTTGAGCGTCCCTGCTGACAGAGTACTTCCGTTCAAGGTCCACCTGTCTGGGCGCCTCCCCGAACTGGACTGGACCGTACGTGTCCACGTAGCTCTCGTACTCGGCTTGCTCATCCTCCGGCTCTTGTCTGGAAAAATATTAAAGATATCGTGTTTTTTTATCAAATGCTCAAAATGATTTATTCTTCATTACCTGATGTTCTTTGGGTCGAATGTGAGGTGGTCTGACCGCCTGTAGGTGAGCTCCCACTTCTTGCTGTTCTTCTGCCAATCGGCCTCGGTGGCGTCTTCCAGCGTGTTGATGTCCTTGCTGCTGATGCCGCGTCGTAGGCTGGCGGGCACGCCGCCGCACGTGCAGCCAGAGCGTCGCAGGAGATGGAGGAGAGGAGAACGAAGCATGCTGGGCAGCCGGTTGAAGGTGTGGAGCGGTGCAATGCCGCAGACTACGCTTACCAGTGATAAAAACTAAAAAGTGCGATTTGTTTACAATCTTTCGCAACAATGAAATCTTTTTGCCGACTCACGCAACCTCCTGACCGACATGAGAGAATCCTCCACTGAGAAAAGGTATCCTCAAACTTGATAGATTTTGGCACGGCCTCGAAAAGGCATAATTCATGGTATAACACATTTTAAGGGCCTGGGACCTTTTTCAGATTTACAGAGCCTAGTCTCCGAGACGTTCTCTATCATGAGCGACGAGACCGGGGGGCTCAACTGTGGCCGAATAAACTCGGTTTCTGTCTTTCTGGAGCATCGAATGAGGAAAAAAAATGTTTTCGTATTGGAATATTCGATGTCCAATTTTATAGTCTTAACTAGCTTAATCAAAATAATAACCTAAAGAACGAGCGCAAGCTCGTGGCGGAATGGTTAGCGTGCGAGACTTCCATGCAAGGGGGCCGGGGTTCAAATCCCGGACCCG
>LR141005.1:0-14023 GCA_900659605.1 Tisbe holothuriae | reverse complement strand
ATGCGAGGTGTGGCGGAGGGATCGCCAACTCGAGCCAATAAGTGAAGGCTCCTTTCTGCTCTCGGCTGATGAATGGACGCGGGCTGAATTGGCCAGGCTGGCCGGGCTGTATGTACTGTATTTTCGCTGCAAACAGTCTGATTTGGACTTTGTTAGGGTTGCTTGATAATATAGAAATGTGCCAACTAATGGCAAGTACTTTTATATACTATTGTAATCTTTAAATATTTTCGCACATTATAAACTGGGCTTATCACAGATCACGTCATATTTATTGCAAGGAATGAAATTATGCCTGCAAAATATTCGTATATATTTGACATAGAACAGGCTAACAGCAAATTTGTTTCAAGATAAAGGAAATTAAAATTTAACATACACAGTCGATGGGTAATGAAATGCTAAGATAATATTTAAAAAAAAATATTTTCTGTATTCAGGGAATTATTTATAGAGTATTTATAGGTATTCAACCTTACTTACTTAAGGCATTCAAAAAGTCTATATATAGTCCAAATATATTGATGGGACATTATTTTTTACCTTATGGAATGCAGTCATTAATCTATGTTATCTATTTAATATCTCTGTTCATATTAATATTATTAGATTCAATATTTTCCTCCCATGTAAATTCTTGATAAACATAAACATTTAGTCAATATCAACTATATTATACTAAACGTACCGACGGGTACCGGCTATTATATCAACGATTAGTACCATAAAACGTTCCGTATGTATTCCCACCTGGCCCCTTCTCGAAGCTTCTCTTCCCGCATCCCTGCCTCCGTCCCCCTACCACTGCCTGCACCCGACCCAGCTCGTCCTAGTCCTTGCAGTGCGTACTAGGCTACAGCCTAGCTCGCCTGCTGTACTAGTCTCTAGCTGGCCTAGCCGCCATCTGAGCGCTCTCTCCCCCTCACTCTCTCTCTCCCTGCTCGTTTCTTTCTTTCTCTTCTCTCTCTTGTCGTTCTTTTCTTAGTCCGCCGTGTGCAGCCGCAGCGAAGACCAGCTCGTCTCAGCTCGACGCCATTATCTTCAGAAAAGAGCTGAGCGGAGGAGAACGACAAAACCAACAAGATCGACAATTTTCCGACCTCCATAGCGCCGCTCAAAGGGAACGAGACTTGTGGGTCATTGCAAAGAAAGTGCGGCCAGCGCCCTCGGCTGCCCTCTGGTCCACTTTTGGTCTTGGATTGTTTGCGCCCAGGCGAGGATTGGGCGTTGGAAGATACCGCCCCTCAGCAGAGCGGACAGAGCAGCAGCAGCAGCAGTGGGAATCAGCCGAGCTGAGCCGTGGCGAGTCAAAAAAGCTCAGCACTGAGCAGTCTACAGCCTATTCAGCAGCAGCAACGCCGCGCAAAGCAAAGCAAAGCCACGGGGGAAAACGAACAAGCGACACTGGAGCCTCTTCCACCGGCAATTCCAACCCAATCCCTCGGACGAGACATAAAGTGAATAACAGTAAAAGTGAAGAGCGGAAAAAGAGCTACATTTACTATTCAGTGAACAGAGATCGTCTTCTAGTGATTTTGTGTTGATATTTGTCTTTGAAGCTCTCGCTTCGTCCGCCGTTTTTCGCTCTTGCCTCCGATTCGGTGGCGCCCCCCAACGAAAAAGAAACGGAGAAAAAAGCAAGAGTGAGAGACTGAATCCAGTGTGTTTTGAGGCCCACAGTGGCTCAATCTGGCATTGCCCCCCTAGTGAACCAGCCAGCTGGGTTGTTCCCCAATGGCTTTGTTTCGTGGCCTCTGGGTCTGGGATCGAGCTTGATCCCCGTTTTGAGAGCCTGAAGAAAGTCAAGTCTTGACGATGGCGGACGAACCGCTGTCCAAGAAACCAAGGTTTGATCAGGGTAAGTCAGAAACCACTGTGAAAAGAAATGTTAAAGTTGTAAAAGAGCCTAAAATACGTTTTTTTTTAATTAAAGATACAGCTAAGAAGCAAATTTTATAGAACATTTATTTTAAATGTACTATTAATACCCCTTCGAAAGAGTGCTACAAAGTTAAATGTAAAGGTGAAAAGTATCCCTGAATTGGAATCTTAAGTTTATAGCAACAATTGTGCCTATATAGTTTAATCAAGCAATTCCTTGGTATTGATATCGAATAGTACCAAAGAATGAAATTCAAACAAAATCTTTGATGCGGACAAAAATAGTAATTTTATTCACAATACTCTTAACGTTAATGGTCAAAAACACATCAGGAAAGTTTGTGGAAAACTTTTAGCTTTTGCGTCATAGAAAAAAGCTTCAAAATGTAAATTCAAGAATGGCTTGCTAGACCTTAACTTTTATACTTTTGCTTCTATAAATTGTATAGAAGTATGGTTTTCACAATATTAGTGCCTTTTTTGCCACTGTAGCGTCTCAATTCACCATCAGATGCTTTCTTTGACTCTCATGATCCATCGTATAATAATAACAAACCCTCTCTTTTTCAGACATCCTGAACAAACTCAATGACAACCTCCCCGACGACCTCCTCTTCGGAGACATCGGAGACAACAACGGCCCCAACAATGGCGCCGGACCCGCCCAACCGGGCCCCAGCAATGGCCCCAACAACACTATCGCCGACTCCAGCATGAACATGGTCGTGTCGGGCACCACCACCATGGTCTCCTCTGGCGGGCCGATGCAACAGGTGCGACAACAAGGGCCCAACGGAATGCCCAACGGCGGTGTCGTGACCAGCATGGGCATGCGGCAACAGGGTAACAACCCCAACCTTGTCACGGCACTCACCAGCAAGCCGAATATGAACAACGGCCCGAATATGATGGCACCAATGGGCGGCGGAATGCCAATCATGTCCACCACTAGCAACAACATGAACATCAACGGGGCCATGCAACCCGGCCGGCCGCCCATCGGCGCAATGCCCATGAACAGCATGATGCCTGGAAACCGCATGATGCGTCCCATCATGCAAGGGCAGGGTCAGCAGCAAATGGGCATGATGCAGCCGCAGCAGTTCAATCCGGCCGCCGGCGGGAGCATGGTCATGGGACAGCGGAACATGGCGCCTAATGTGCGGCTTCAGGCACCCCAGGCAGGGCCGGTCATGGTCAGCAGCGGCCACCAACAGTTTATCAACAGCCCCGTGGTCAACACGTCAGCCGGGAATATGGTTCAGCAGCAGCAACCTCGTATGCAGCAGCCTCAGCAGGGTGGCATGATGCAGACCGGGCCTGTGAACCTCCCACCTCGTTACCCGCCTGGCAGCACGGCCAACTCGAACCAGGTCGGGGGTAACATCATTCAAGTGAACCAACAGCAACAACAGCAGCAGCAGCAGAACCCAATGGGTGGCATTGTCGGTGTGCCGAACCAGGTCGCCGGCAACGGTCCCGCAAACAGCGCAGCCGTCGGGAACAACGGCCCTCCCGCCCCCACCTCGGCAGACCCCGAAAAGCGGAAGCTAATCCAGCAACAGCTCGTGCTACTCCTCCACGCCCACAAGTGTCAGCGCCGGGACAAGGAGATCCTTGAGACAGGCGGTCAGGTCGTTCAGTGCAACCTTGCACACTGCAGAACCATGAAGAGTGTGCTCAACCACATGACGTCCTGCCAGTCCGGAAAGAGCTGCCCGGTTGCACATTGCTCAAGCTCAAGACAAATCATTGCGCATTGGAAGCACTGCAACCGGTCAGATTGTCCAGTCTGTCTGCCGCTCAAGCAGAACGATAACAACAGGCCTGGTGGGGCGGGGCAGCCGAACCGGCCAGGCGTGACCAACGGCCCCCAGCAGCCGGGTGGGACGCCGGCCTTGGCTGGATCGAACGCCAATGCCGTGACCAGCAACGGGCCGCAAGGACAGCAGCAAGGTGGCAATAACCCGCTCATCAGCCCAGGCGGCTCCGCGGCCAATTCAAACAGCCAGCAGCAGCCGGGCCAGAGCTCCCAACCGTCCGAAGGGGACATGCAGCGGGCGTATGCCGCCCTGGGGCTGAACAACGGCCCTCGGCCGAACCTTGGCGGCGGCCCCATGCGCCTGCCCAACCCCCAGATGGGGCAGCAGAACCCCGGTCAGTTTAACAGCGGTAGCATGCCCGGTGCTGGCGGTCCCCAGAACAGTCCCAGTCAGCTTGCCCGTGAGCTGATGGATAGTCAGGGGGATCCTATTCGTCTGCCCAACTACCTGCCGGCCGTGTCGGCAGCGCCCATGCCCAATAACAAGGACTGGCATGCTTCCGTCACTGATGACCTCAGGAATCACTTGGTGCACAAGCTGTAAGTACTAAAACCTATTAATCAAAAGTAAAATATCAAAACACATTTCAAGAATTTTGCACTTATGGAGACAATGCTACGTATAACTCCGCATTAAGAACACATTTAGACACTTATGTGATTATTGAATAGGTAATTAGCTGATTATTCAAATGGTACTTGTGTTTTAATAGTCATGATAATGGCTCATTTAAAGATGGGTGGCAAAATCCTGCATGAGTTGTGTTTTAATATTGTACTTTAGTAATGTAATATAACATTAACGTCTTTTCTTCTCGTTCAACAGTGTTCAGGCCATCTTCCCCACTCCGGACCCAACTGCGATGCTCGACAGAAGGATGCATAATCTGGTTGCGTATGCTCGGAAAGTGGAAGGTGATATGTACGGCCAGGCCAATTCTATGGTGAGTTATAATTTTAAAGTAAATATCTTGGTGCCAGCTTCGATTTCATATTATAAAATGAACACATGGGACATTTTTGATTTTGAAGTGACAATTTCTTCATTGAATTGGTGCTCAATAAATACAAATATATTTAATCAATTTGATACCCGGAATCATATTTAACACATATTTAGTGTATCCTTGGTCCCGAGAGTTAAATCGGTCTATGTTTCTTTCCAGAACGAGTATTATCACCTTCTTGCCGAAAAGATCTACAAGATCCAGAAAGAGTTGGAAGAAAAGCGCGCCAAGCGTAAACTCCTGAGCTCCCAATCCGGCCAACAGCCTCCGCCGGGCGGCATCATGCCCGGCCAGTCCCTCCCCCCGCAGCAGCAGCAGCAGTCAACCATGCCCAACATGCCGAACGTGGTACAGCAGCAGCAGCAGCCGGGCAACATGCCCCCGAACATGTTCAACAACCAAAGGATGCCAAACCCGAACCAGCAGCAGCAGCAGGGCTCCATGTTCAACAATCAGATGCCGCAGCAGCAGGGCGGCGACAACAACATGCCCAACATGCTCAACACCTCCACCGCTAGCAGCAACCCTGTGCTGAGGAATCACCTGGAGCAGAACAAGCTGAGGCCGCAGATGATGCAACAGCAGCAGCAGGGCAGCCCGGCGAACAAGGCCAACTCCGGCCAAGGGTCTCTGCTGCTTAACCAGCTCAACCAGCCGACAACAGAGCCGAACCCGAACACGCTTCTGCAAGCGCGCGGGCTCGCAACCCAAGTTCCTAACGAGAACCTCCAAAGCCTGCAGCCGGGCATGAGCTCTGGCGGCGCCGGTCCGAACAACGGTATGGGTGATATCAAGACCGAGATCAAGTCAGATCCTGATATGATCAAGAAGGAGGACATCAAAACAGAGGCTGGGAGTAGTAACGACGTGGAAATGCGGCCGATAAAGGTCGAGGACGGCGCTGTGAAGCAGGAAGTTAAGAAGGAGCCGGGCGCGTCGCCAAAGACTCCTTCCGCGCCGCCGCCCCCACCCGTCAAGATCGCCAAGGTCACTTTCTCCACAGAGGAGCTGAAGAAGGCGCTCCTGCCCCCGCTGGAGAAGATGTACAACCAGGAGCCGGAGGCTGCCCCGTTCCGGACGCCGGTCGACCCGCAAGCGCTCGGCATCCCCGACTACTTTGAGATTGTGAAGAAGCCTATGGATATGAGCTCGATTAAGCGCAAGTTGGACACTGGCGGTTACAACGATCCGTGGGAGTTTGTGGACGATATCTGGCTCATGTTTGAGAATGCGTGGATTTATAATAGGAAGACGTCCAGGGTGTACAAGTATTGTTCAAAGGTGAGTTACAACTAGTTACATTAAGAAAAAGTAACTGAAGATAAATATTTCTCAAAATTCTATGCTGAGGACCATTAATCATGTCTAATGAACTCTTTTCATTTTCTAGTTGTCTGAAATGTTTGAGAACGACATTGACCCCATCATGGTCTCCCTTGGCTACTGCTGCGGCCGCAAGCACACCTTCAGCCCGCAGACCCTCTGCTGCTACGGACAGCAGAACACCATTTGCACCATTCCAAGAGATGCAAAGTACTACGTGTTTGAAAACAAGTAAGTCAAAAGGCTATTTTAGGCGTGTTTATAAATAATTTATTTACCGGATTTAAAGCGTGGATAAAATTTTCCTTGTACCATTAGTTTTTTATTTATATTTTTCTAAATTAATGCCATCAGCAAGCTTTCAAATACAACAAGCTAGTATTTAAACATGTAAAGGGTCAGTTACGGGCTAGACAAACCAAGTCATTGAGAAAGCCTACTTTAGAGCCGTACTCAGTTTAAGCTATTCATATCAAAGGAAGGGCATGGGCATGGTTTATTGATTTTTAGATATCGTCGTATCGATACTTTTAGATCCGATCCATTAAAAGTTAAGTACAAGCGCAAGCGTGTATAATAACTGACTGTTCTTTCTCTCTCTTTAGAAACCCCACCCCCGCTCTATTCTCGGACAAGTATTACTTCTGCGTCAAATGCTTCAGCGACATTCAGGGGGACACCGTTTCGCTCTGTGATGATCCAGCGTCCGCGCCAACGTAAGTTTTAAATTAATTATGGCCAACTAGGATTGTTTACAAATTATATATATTTAACAAGCCTTACTAAATTATATTACAAATACTTTACACAAAAAATGTATAACTGATTAAATTAATTCTTCATTACATTTGAAATGTTATAAATTTGGATTAAAATTCATATTCATATAGTAATAATTGTAATTTGTAGAGGTACACTTACAATAACATGAGCTCAAAAAATGTCATGAATCAAAATTACTTTCCCGAAAACGCTTAAATTATATAAAAATTACAATAACATGATTCAGAATTTGTAGTAAATCACAATTACTTTTTCTGAACTTTAAGTTACAGTAACGAATTACTAGTAATGCTTCATTTAATGATGTGTCATGTCTATATTCCTAATAAACCTCTTTTTCTTTATTTCTTCCACAGTTTGGTGAAGAAGACAACTTTCATGGAGAAGAAAAACGACATCCTGGAGCGCGAGCCGTTCGTGCCGTGCATGGACTGCGGCAGGAAGGTGCATCGCATCTGTGTGCTGCATCACGACAACATTTGGCCGCAAGGGTAAGTTTTATAGTCACATTTTTTACTGTAAGACGTCTTGAGATAAAAATATGTTTAGCAACGATTCTTAAGATAGTTCTTTCCTTACTGAAAACGATCAACATCTTGTATCATTTAAAAATATTAGTATTTTTATAAGATCCCTTGCCTTACATACCATTCTTAGCTGAATAATAAGTTATGCCTGTTTTGCCACTCGTTGTACTTCACTACCATATTTGACCCTCCATTTCTTCCATTCTTCCCCCAATCTAGCTTCTGCTGTGAAAACTGCCACAAGAAGAAGGGCACAAAACGTCGCGATAACCGCTTCTCCGCCAAGAAGCTGCCGCTGACCCGCCTCGGCACGTACATCGAGACCCGCGTCAACAACTTCCTCCGCAAGAAGGAGGCGGAGAGCGGCGAGGTTTACATCCGCGTCGTCTACTCCGGCGACAAGCACGTCGAAGTCAAGCCGGGAATGAAGAAGCGCTTCGTCGACACCGGCGAGATGAACGACAACTTCCCCTTCCGCGCCAGAGCCATGTTCGCATTTGAGGAGATTGACGGCGTCGACGTTTGCTTCTTCGGCATGCACGTGCAGGAGTACGGCTCCGACTCCCCCGCGCCCAACACGCGCCGTGTCTACATCGCCTACCTCGACTCTGTTCACTTCTTCAAGCCCAGACATTTCAGGACGTCCGTCTACCACGAGATCTTGCTCGGATACCTCGACTACATGAAGAAACTCGGGTACACGTTGGCGCACATCTGGGCTTGTCCGCCGAGTGAAGGGGACGATTACATCTTCCACTGCCATCCGCCGGATCAGAAGATACCGAAGCCCAAGCGGTTGCAGGACTGGTACAAGAAGATGCTGGACAAGGGCATCATTGAAAGGATTGTCCTCGACTACAAGGATATCTACAAGCAGGCGGTGGAGGACAATCTACAGACACCGGCTGAGCTGCCCTACTTTGAAGGCGACTTCTGGCCGAACGTGATGGAGGAGAACATCCGTGAGCTGGAGCAAGAGGAGGAAGCGCGGCGGAAGGAGGAGCAAGAGCGCATGGCCGCGGCAGAGGCCGCAGCGACGGAGACGGCTGACGGCGATGACGCAACTGATGCCGACACCAGCACTGGCGACGGCAAGAAGGGCGCCAAGAAGAAGAACATGAAGAAGAAGAGCAAGAACCAGCAGCGGAAGAACAACCAGAAGAAGAGTCAAAGCGGCGGCGGCGATCTCACGGCCAAGGTCTACGTGACGATGGAGAAGCACAAAGAGGTCTTTTTCACAATCCGGCTGCACAGCGCGCAGTCCGCGGCGTCTCTCAGCCCGATTATGGACCCAGACCCCTTGATGGCGTGCGACATGATGGACGGTCGCGACGCGTTCCTCACGACAGCGAGGGAGAAGCATCTCGAGTTCTCCTCGCTCCGCCGTTGCAAATACTCCACAATGTGCCTGCTCTACGACCTGCACACGCAGGGCCAGGAGAAGTTTGTCTACAACTGCAACAAGTGCGTCGCCAGCGTGGAGACGCGCTACCACTGCACCAAGTGCGAGGACTTTGACCTCTGCATCGACTGCTACCGAAAGGAGGGTCACCCGCACAAGATGGAGCGCCTCGGTGCCGAGGAGGCCCCCGAGCCGGGAAGCAACCCTGGAGGCAGGCAGCAGAGCCTGCAGAAGTGCATACAGAGCTTGGTGCACGCCTGTCAGTGCCGCGACGCCAACTGCAGACTCATGTCGTGCAGCAAGATGAAGCGGGTGGTGGCGCACACCAAGGCATGCAAGAGGAAGACGCACGGAGGGTGCCCCATCTGTAAGCAGCTTATAGCGCTCTGCTGCTACCATGCCAAGAACTGCCAGGAGGCCAAGTGCATCGTGCCCTTCTGCCAGAACATCAAGCAGAAGTTAAGACAGCAGCAGATGCAACAGAGGCTCCAGGAGGCCGCCATGATGAGGCGCCGGATTGCCAGGATGAACATGCAGATGGGTGGCGGTGGCGATTCCACGCCCTCGTCCCAGCCGCCAGTGGGTCAGCCCATTGGGCAGCCGTCTGGCAGCGGCGGGCAGCCGCCTCAGAAGCAGCCTCCTCCGCCCCCACAGCGCGCCAACAGCATGGCCGGAAAGCCAGGCGGCGGTGGCCCGTCCGGTGCCGGAGTCGGTCCCAAGGTGCTCGAGGCTGTGAAGAAGGTTCAAGAGGAAGCGCACCTGCAATCCAACTTTGGCAAGGGCGGCCCAATGGTCAGCCCGATGGCAGGTGCAGCCAACATGCCACCCCAGCAACAGCAGCAGCCGCAACAACAGCAGCAGATGAACATGGGCGGCCAGCAGATGCAGCCTGGGCAGCAGCAGCAAGGTGGCATGATTATGGGAGGGCAGCAGCAGAACCAGTGGCAGCAGCAACAGCAGCAGCCAAGGTATCCTATACAGCAGCAGCAACAGCAGCAGCATCAGGGTATGCAAGGCCCGGGTGGAATGCCTAGCGGTCAGCCCGGTCAGCAGCAGCAGCAAGGTGCTGGAGGGCCCCAAGTTCAAACGGGTTCAGGTGGTCAGCGAACCACAATGGAGTCCCTGCAGCAGCTGATACAAGTCCTCAAGGCCCCGCACTCCCATAGTCAGCAACAGCAGGTCCTGTCAATACTGAAGAGCGACCCCAGCCTCATGGCAGCCTTTATCAAGCAGCGCGCTCAGCAGAACCAGTCTCAGGGCGGCGGAAACCAGCCAACCAACATGCAAGGCATGATCAACCAGGTGGCAGCCGCAGCCCAGAGCCAGCAGCAACAGGCACAACAGCAGCAGCAACAGCAACAGCAAGGCCAGATGGGCGGCGTCAATCAGATGGGCGGTAATGGACCTCAGGGCATGCTCGGCGGCCAACAAGGCCAAATGGGCCAGCAGCAACAACAACAGCAAATGCCTGGCATGAACCAGCAGCAGATGGTGCAGCAACAGCGGTACCGCGCCATCCACCTGCAGCAGCAACAGCAGCAGCCGGGCAGCTTCCCACCGAACCAACAGGGCAGCTTCCAGCAGCCAGCGCCACCCTACCAGCGGACAATGACAATGCCAGTCGGCGGCGGCGGCCAGTTTGGAAACATGATGAACCAGGGCATGCCGACGTCTGCCCAGCAGATGCTGAACCAGGTACGCAGCCCGCCTCCGGGGTCCCTTCCTGTGCGGAGTCCCCAGCCGGGTGCGTCTCCGAGACCCTCTATGCAGATGAACAGCCCTCGCGGCGCCGGCCCCTCGCCGTCCCCACGCCACCAGCAGCAGCTTGATGACATGGGCAGTGGTCAGATGATGCTAGGGCAGCAGCAGGGCGGGCCCCAGAACCCAATGGGTGCCTCCGGGGCGCAGCAGGTTGGTGGGATGCCCAACTTGGGCGGGATGGGTTCCAATGCTGGCGCTGCCGGCGGTGGGATTCAGGACGGTGGCGGCGACGCTGGATCTCAGATGTCGCAGCAAGAGAAGCTGAACAAGATTGTCGGATCGTTGTGAGGTGGACAAATATATATTTAACATGTGTGCTGCTGAGACTGATATATATAACGAAACAATATTATTATATTATATGAATAGAGGTGTGTGTTTTAAGTGCACGGAGCCGCAGATAAAAGACTCGCAGTGTTCCTATATAAACTATTAGATATTATTAAACAACACTCTAATTATGAGGAATATTATTTGTCTTGATGATCGGTTATTGAAATGGTGTCCGAATATGTTGGGGGAACATTTAAACTGTTTAAATAACCAGCTGCTCAGTAAAACACATGAAAATAGATTGAAGAAATATATAAGATGTAAAACTGTGTGATTTAGATATTTTGAAAAGTGACTATTATATATTTCTTCACAACTATATAATGTTTCCCCAAAGTTTTAACGTATTTCTCTCTATATAAAACACATGGAAGCAAAACAAACAATAATAATTAAATATAATCAAAGAGAATACACACACACAAGTTAGATAATAAGTTAATAAATTACTAGAACACGAAATAAGATGATAGGGCCTATAAGCAATTTCTTTTCCGGGAGATCGAGAATGATAATATTACAAAAACAATGTTTTCGTCGTTCCTTGTTTAGTTTTTGAGTGTACAAAAAATATTTGGAAGAGAATAAAAATGAAACATGATAAAAATATTATGTGAAGGACGTCTTTCTTGGCGCGGTTTCAGGTTATTAAATTATCAGATTTTACGCTTAAATGTTGAGTACCAGAAGTCACCGTACCTTTAACGAAAGCGCAGTAAGCCTTGGACTCCTACAGGCAAGTTACACTTAGTTTTGAGTCGTCGTCTCTGGTTTTAGGACGCTGGCCTACAGGTATATTTCTGAAGCCGGTTTCCGTTCTCCGATTTCGCTGAAATTATCTAATCATTAAGTAAACCATTACCCCTTTTTGACTTCACTTCTTTATTATAGTAATCGCATGCAACGTTATTTTTACAGCATTATCTTCTCATTTAATATTATGTACAGTCAAGAAGGATTCCACCCATTTGAGCCTATTCATGTACTTCTTAATCTTCTTCATTCTATGATATAATTGTTACCCTGCATTAAAACTTAAAAGGGAACAGTTTTGACTTGCTATGACCACAGTTCGTTCTAAAATGTCTTAACTGAAACATACAGTTCAGGTACTTTAACCATATACCTTTAGCTCTGTTTATGTATATAAATGCACGAGATGATATTTATCCTCAACTTATTACAGTTCTACTTACGTCATAACATGACGGCATATCACAGCCTCACTTCGCACATTTTGACATTCTTCATTTCATAACTTCTTTGCAGACTAAGTCACTATTTTCCTTACTTAAGCTTGATTCTCCTCATATACATTATAATACCAAGGTTCACAGCCTTCCTCGTTCTTTATCCTTGGCGCCAAAGTCCCAAACCCACCCTAGGCCTTGCGACACGACTTCTTCTTCTTCCCCCGCCGGTTGATCTTGTCCATTACGTCGTTGTACTCGTCCCGGTCGGGCAGCTTCACGTTGGTGAAGACGGCGCGCTCGGCGAGGAAGTTGTACGGAACGTCTTCGCCGTCCTCCTCGACAAAGTAGCCGGTGCCATAGCCGTCGAAGCGGAGGACCTGGAATGGGAACGACAACAAAATTTCACTCATTGATATCCATATTAGAGATGTGCGGATCCAGGATTTTTGGCGGATCCAAGTCCGGATCCAGCTTAGATCCAGTGAGCTATAGGTAGGTATGCCTATGGTTAGTTAGCTTTAGGAAGAAGGTTATTGGCCAATATTGTAAGGAGCAATACAAAATCAGTAACAACAATCAGTCAAAAGCATATATCAAGTTTTAAAATTTATTTTCCAAAATGGTCTCAGCAGCAGAAATTTACTACACACAATGCTGGATCCGGTCGGGTCCGGGCCAGATCCGCATCCGGGTACCCGCACATCTCTAACCATATCTGAACGTGCTTCATGAAATAGTCAAATGTGAAATAAGAGCTGCACTGCAGGAGCTTAAGCCCGTAGCCCCGTACCATGTACCTCACAGATAATGTTGGTAGGAACACTTGTTGCTCGTGAAATTATGAAATAGCAAAAAACTGTCTTTATACCGTCAAATTACAGACTTTGCAATGCATAACTGTTTCATGATGAACAATTTAAGTAAAATATATCAAAGATAATTAAGATAAACTCAACTGCTCACCTGCTTCACCAGGTTGCTGCTAGCGTTGAATCCGAGTGAGTTTCCCTGCTCGTCGGCAATCGTGGCGTACTCCATGGCGACCATCTGCGGGCGGTGGGTCTCTGCGTCCAGGAAGGATGCGTAGACATGATCGGCGGTCTGGTGGACAATGAAACACTGGACCTGGAAGGACACAGAGGCACTTAAACATCAATACTTAGAGCAAATAAGGCATAACGGAATACAATTCAAACAAAAATTATGCAAAGAATATTAATCCAGGGTTACACATTTTCAAGGTACAGGTTGGGTGTTCTAGCTAACGGGTGTATTAAGGAAGCTCTGAGGAACGCTATATAACGTTAAAAAAAAGTTACATATTTTTAAGCCAATTTAAGTTGAAACTCCCGTGAGTACAAATTTGATCTCTTACCCCCTGCACCGTCTTCTCCTCGAGGCTGTCCTCGTCGCTCGACTCCACGAACCTGACGGCGCGGGAACGGGCGCCTTGGACCTCCTGCTGCGGAGAGTCCGCCTCGGAGGAGGAGCCCGGTTCGGAGGCGCTTGCGCCTGGCTGCTGCTGCGTGCTCGGAGGAGAGGGAGACGTATCCATGGGAGTGGAGGTGTCAGCAGAGGCAGATTCGGAGGGACTCTCACTTGAGCCTGAAAAAATTAAGACTTGTCAGTACAATATCAACACCCATTTCGAGAATTTACCACTTATGCTGAACATGATATAACTCTGCATTAAGAACGTATTTCGACACTTTCATGTATTTATGGTATAGCTAATTAGCTGATTAATCAAATAACATGCATATGTTAACCGTTAATTACTAGTAATAATGCTAAAAACTCATGTAAAGATAGCTGGCAACATCCTGTGTTCTGATATTATAGATAATACTGCATATTTATAATGTTTAAAAATTAATTACACTTACTTGAGACCGCTGCCGCCGCCTGCCCTGCGTTCGTCCTGAGCTCCATCTTGCGGTCGTCCATCAGGTTGGGTCCGTAAAGGGAGAACTCGTCTGGATTGTCGGGGG
>LR141004.1:0-14020 GCA_900659605.1 Tisbe holothuriae | reverse complement strand
AACAATTATATAGTACTTTGATTATGTTAGTAGCCTATTATGATTTATTGTGATGTATTGTTCTTCTGCACTGAGTGATGCTTGTATTTCCGCGCTAAGCGCGGTCCGTTTTTTTGCGCTGAGGCGCTGTGATGTCTTTGTTATTGTTCGCGCCAAGCACTGAGTGCTGTTCGCATTTCCGCGCGCGCCAAGCGCGGTCCGTATTTTGCGCTGAGGCTCTGAGATGTCTTTGTTATTGTTCGCGCCAAGTGCTGAGTGCTTTATTTTTCCCAGAGCGCCATCTGTGGATTGAGTGCCAAAGCTTCTATTTTTTTCAGTGTGTGTATGAGTGCATGTGGGAGTGCATGTGTATGGTGGGTGTGTGGGTGTATGCGCGTAGTGTGTGTGTGAGTGGTAAAGCAGGTGTGTGAGAGACCATCCATCCGGACAGTATAAATTATAGGGACGAGGGGGGATTCGAACCTGCGACCATCACTGTCGCAGGCCGACGCCTTATGCTTTATCCGCTAATATGATGCCCCATACTAAGTAGGGGCACCCATTAGAAAAGGTTTAAGCTCAAGTGCTGCGGAAAGTAGGGAAAACAGGCTAGCCAGGCCGACAACAGCTGCTTCTGCTTTGCTTGCCTCCTGACCTCAGCTCTTCGCGGACAAATCACACTCAGGAAAGTCGTTCATCAACTCAGCACTGAAGTGAGCTGAGAGGTTTTGTCCGCGAAATCAGTCGAATTCCGTCGTTTCTGGCCTCGAAAAGCAGGGAAAAAGAGCGCGAAATTCGGATGCTTCCCTACTTTCCCCCAGTGCTTTAGAATAGACTGTCTATTCAGACTGCGACAACTGCAAACTTAATTCACTTGTTATCTCAACACATCCTTCCTGTGTTTTCCACTCCTTATGCTAATATCACCAGGGCTGACACTTTCTTCAAATAGTCCTATTAAACAAACGCATAGACAGGAAGCGTACTAAGCATTCAAAGAAATGGTCTCAGTAATGGAGCATCCCTCTGAGAATTTAATTATGCGGGTCATTAATCTTGATTCCTCTTGTAACCTTGCTCTCTTCTTGCTTCAACAGCAGCCTCCTTCATAATTTCTCTTTCCCGTTATCAGCTACTCAAGAGTATTGCGGCAGCACAACAGGAGGAAAGGCCTGACCATATCTACATCTACATAAGAATCTGTAGTTTCAACATAATTGACAAAGAGACAAAGCGAGAGTCGTGCAAGACATTGTTCTACTAGATCTCCATAACTCAAGCCACATCTGATGTTCATATTACGGCTACTTTGCATGAGCGTATCTTGCATAACCAAAGCTGCTTCTTCTCCTCCTCCATGCATCCACTCTTTCAAGAAAGGGCCAAAAAAGTTTCCATTGGGCGGCCATAAATCTCATATTACCAACACACACATACAAACTGCTGGTGGTTGGAGTGCATACAGAGAAGAAGATGAAGGACCATTTTAAAAATAAATAAAAGAGGGGGAGAAGCACCATTTCTGTTTATTTTTAGCCCATCACTATGAAGAAAAGCAGCAAATTATGTGGAAAACTTAGCCTTCTGCCACCTGAAATAATAGTTGACATTCATTTAATGGCATCCCTGCTTTCCCCAAGAAGTTTTGGAGCAATGTCCTGTCACACCATTTCTGCTGCCAGTACGTCGTGTTCCCATGAACACAAGCAATTTGCAAAAGCAAGAAGAAGAAAATTGTCTCTTAAAGAACCAAGAAAAGGAGCTGCCAGTGCTATGACCCTCTTTTCTCTCTCTCTTTATGTAGAGGGGGGTTCCCATTACCATAACATTACGGTGGCTGAAGTAGAGAAGAAGAAGAAGGTGGAGAAGAGGAGATCTAAAGTCCTGGGTCACATGCGATAATGCCAAAAAAAGAGAAAGAGCAATTTTTATACACATTTTACAGTCACAACTCTGTCCTTTTAAAAAGCGTTGTTTCAAGTATGCGAAATGGCCTCCGTTTAAGGCTGGGCCATTACGAGAAAGGAGGCAGGGGCAAAATAAAAGAGTCCTGTGGCAGTTTATGCAAAAATGTAATAGCTTTGACTTGGTTGTACATATCTAAATGGGGACCACTCTGTTATTTTTTTCAAAAGGCAATAAAGACGATATGCTGCATTTTAAACCCTCTTTTGTGTGTCATCATGTGTCCCATGACACCATTCCATCCTAATTCTTGAGCCCTATTCAGATTCAAGGTTTTCCCCTCAGATCTTCTTCTCCTTTGCTTCAAAAAGGCAATTTCCATGAATTTGTATTACAAAATTTCCATGCATTATTCCAAGGAGAAAAAGAAAGGGGAGCGTCTTTAACCGCTTTCCTTGCCGCAGGCCAATAGTGAAAAGGAAAGAAAGAGAAAGAAAAAAGGGATTACGCGCTGTTTTGGCCCAAAAAGAAAGAGTCAAACGAGAATCGTATGAGGAGGATCGAGGAGAAGAAGAAGCCGCGAGCAGAAAACAAGAAAGAACAAAAGGGGAACAAAACCCAGCTAGGGATTTGATACTGCCACTACTGGCCTTAGATTTCCGTCGTCGGAATTTGGAAGGTCGTAAAGAAAGTACACGATTAGAGGGATTTGACTCGATGTTTCCCCGCTTTCTTTCACTCAACAAGTGAGTCGAGTACAACGTCTTTTAATATTATTAAGTAAGACGCCGCCACGATGATGTAACTTTTCCCCCGCTTTTGAAGTGCCCTAACTTTTTATACGACCTCATTGTTTTTGCATTGCCATCTTTGGCGGTTTAGTGTGTGCGGTTACTCAAGCGGACGACGACACATATCAATTCCGATCTTGGCTTTCTCGTCAGCTGCCGGAATAGTTTCGAATTCATTAATTGTTAAACTTTAGCTCTCGTACAAATTAGACAAACACACTTTTGGGCTATGCAGAAAAAAGTTTCCGCGGAATGAAAAAGTCACTAAACTTTGTGTGCAAAAACACAAGACTTGGAGAGATAGAGAGAAGGGAAGAAAGTGCGGTTTGTGACGGTCTTAGAATTGTTAGGGGAAAGAGAAAAAGAGAGAGAGAGAGCGTTTTTGCAAACCTCAATTTTCAGATCAAAACTGTAATCTCGTCAATCTTGACAGGGTCAGAAATAATGATTGCAAACTTGGGGCAAAAGGCACGTTTTTCTGCAGGGAACGTGATTTACAAGTAAAAGGGCCAATTTTAGATTTTTAGTAAAATTAGTAGGAGCTTATCGTGGCTTTATATAACGGAAAATATTAAACAGAACTTATTAATTTCCCACCAAGTATAAAACCGTCCTTGATTATAAAGTTCTTGTTCTTCTCTACCAAGAAAGATGATTCCCTTCAACTTCTTCAACTTCTCTCTTTCTTTTCCAAAAAAAACAATTCTCTGACGTCCTTTTGGATTAGCCGAATCTCGAGCCAAACTATAATCACCATTCTGTCTACGAAAAAACAACTTTTCTACCTTCTGGGAAATCAAAACGGGAAAAAGAATAATAATAATAAACAGGCACGAACGCAAGCAAGCTGCTCTAAGGCGATTATACTTGCTCCAAATCCTAACATTACTTGCAAAGTACAATCGAACTCAGCTGCATGCAGTGTTCGTCATTGGCCCTTCTTCTTACCTCTCTCGGCGGCCTCCAGGTCCGCCAGCTCAGCCTGCCTCTGCCTGCGCTCAGCCGACGCAGCCGCGGTGGGCGAGCCGCGCTTCCGCATCCGCTGGTGGTCCGGTGAGAACATGAAGAAGTCTCGCCGCCGCTTCGACCGCGCACTTGACGCGTTGAACGGCGATATAGACGGATTCAGCCGACTGGAGGAGGAGGACGGCAGCAGACTCTGCCGCTGGAAGGAGTTTTCTCCGCCGCTCGCATCGGCCTCGAACGCGGCCGGGAAGAGCCGGCGATCCAGGTCGTCATCCTCGTCCTGGAAGAAGAAGTCCTCGGCGTTCAGCTCCTCGTCGGCCGCCGCGCTCATGCCCATGCCGAACATGGTCACGGCCTCGGGGTCGTCGTCAAAGTCGAGCTCGGAGTCGGAGGCGTGGTACGCGGCCACGGGCTCGTAGGCTGAGGAGCGGCCGCCCATGCGCGACCGGGCGTGTCCACCCAGGTGTCCGCCGCCCATGCCAGGCTTCTTCTTGAGCAGGCGCACGGAGGAGGTGATGTGGCTCATGACGGTGCCAAGGAGATGATTCTCGTCCAAACGATGCTGATGTAATTTTGGGTCTTAAACGTACCTAAAATGGAATTAATGGAGACATATTAGTACACGTGTTTGTGCAAGATCGACAGTATTGATGCTCTCTTTTTAATGGACACTCGATGTCAAGTAATGTATGGCACATGTTTTTGCTGTCTACGCTGAATAGAAATATCGCCATCGTTCTACTCCAAGCCCCCTTCTGGATCGACGTCTAGCCTGTGGCACTTTTTGGTCAAGGAGCAAAAGCCAACAGGAGCGCTGTGTTGTCGTTGTAAAGTTGGCCTCGGGTCAGCAAAGACTCGTCAAATATTTGCTCAAGTGTTCTTTACCTTTTGGCTTCTCGAGAGAGAGACCACCGAAGAGAAAACCTCTTTGAGTTACAAATCTGAAACTTTTTCCCCCGTGTGTCGATAAGTGCTACTAAAGCCGGTACTGCTGTAAAACGCAAATAGCTTTGAGTAGCTCAATATGGCCTTTTTCACCGAGTACAATCGTCCAATTCTGTTGAACACAAGTACTGATTACATCAATGCTTCAATTGAATCCGGCTTTTTCACAGCGCTACTTCGTCGATCCAAAGCTTCGTTTATTACCCTTGCTTGCTTTCACCAGTTCGTACCACAATCATTCTTCCACTTTTGGCAGCTAGAGACTGCTGGGGGTAATAAAACGCCTTTGTCGGATACCACTTTATACCGTTTGTTACACGAATATAACTTTTAGCTCTATTTCGGTCAATGAAAGTAACATTGCTCTGGAAGGAGAGGACTAATTCCATTTAGAGAGAGATCAAAGACGGCCAATAAATAAATGTCAGCTCAAAGCCATTGTGTGTTTGTCATTAGAGTGGCGGGTTTTCTGGTCAGTTTCCCCTGCTGGTGTCCCATTTTGGTGCCAGAATTGCACAGCAGTTGAAAATAAAGGACTGGAAAACAGAGAGAAAAAGGCCTTTTCGGCTGAGGCGGCCGTGAGAAGTAATTTCCGGTTTCCGCAGCGAGGTAGCAAGCGTTCTAAGTTAGCCAGTCTAAACACCAGCTGACTGTATAACTAAATTATTGTGGATCAATGGAAAACAAATGTTATCGGTTTGGGGTGCGCAGCATTTGCAATTCACCTTAGTACGAAAAAGTGCCCGTACACGGTTTCCCTCCAAGCTCCAAGCTCCCTGCAGAATAATAATAAAATTTTGAATAGATCGCAATCTCATATTTTTACTCAGCCGAGGCCTTTTGTCGTAATGAATTTTACTCGACCTCGACTGCCACGCAACGGAACTCTTGATTACCCACCGAGGTCTCCATTTTATTCGTCCATATATTCCCCGGTTCATTATTATTATGATGAACTCTTCAGAGAGGCACTCTTTTCTTTCTACTTTCTTTATTCCTCGTCCTATATTGATCAGGGCAATCAATCAGGACGAAGGAAGAAAAGTTTTCTTTATTTCCAGCTAGAGCTCTTTATTCACGAGTTTTTAGCGGTTAAACGATTCGGAGCGAGTTCGAATGCTTACAACAAGTTGCTTGAGGATTCCTTAGCAGAACTTCTTTTAAGGGATTCCTGTAACCGAGCTCTCTAAACCCCTCTCGCTGTAGTATTTGCTACGGTGGAAACCGAGTTAACCTTCTTTCCCAACTTTTATTTTCCAGCTCGCCACAAAATGCGATCTACTTTTGTGGTATTAGAGTGATTGCCTCTGATTGGAGGAGGAAAACGATATTTCCCGGGTAGAGAAGGAGATAAATTTGAACAAGTTGCAATCAAGGCTGGTTAAATAACCTTGATGATGTTCATCCGAAATCCTGTATTTGAGGAGAATATTAGGCATGGTTGAATAATGTTGCCGGGCGTATGATGTGGGCATAAACAAGAGCCGCACTCAGGAGATCAAATAAAGCCGCTTTCGTTCTCTGCATGCTCGATATGCGGAAATTGGTTCAGCTGAGATCAGTGGTCCAAAGCAGGGTTAGAACTCGTTTTTAGCATGGTAGCCCTGAGGTTTGTAGCACGCACATGGGGATTTAACAAATTTATACGCATTTTTAAAACTACACACGCACCTGAGTTTCTCTTTATTACATTCCATGGAATTGCAGACTCTACCCCGAAAGAATAATATCTGCAGAAAATCTTCTTCCCTGGCAAGTTAACCTATTTTAAGGGCCAGCTGCCCTAATTGAAACGTCATTTTGGTCACCTAAGTTGTTGTAAACCATTTGACTGTGAGATATATAGCGTGGCTAAGAAAAGCACAAAAGAAGAAAAGTTTTCCTTCTTGATCCTCCTCCTCCCCGAAAAAAGACTCTGTCACAACTTTTTCGCAACTCTCCTACGGCTGGTTTGCAGCTCTATTTTCCGGAAAGAAAAGTGGCAAGATTTCGGCCTTATTTTTTCTGCTTCTTCTAGAGACTGGCAAGCACAATATTGTTATTCTATTTCAATTCTCAGAAAACAAAGTATAAAGTTTTGGAATGGTCCTTGAAGGACTTCTTTATATTTATATAATACTGTTTTCCTGCGAAATTGTAATAACAACATGTATCAAAACCCAACCAATCAGATCTAATTACATCCATCTCCAGTCAAATATCCTTTTTTGCGCTCCTGTCACTTGATCTGGGAATCCTGTTCCCAAAGTGGAACGGACAAGAAGCTTTCAAGACAAATTTTCAGATTGAAATCCGATTCGGGGAAAGGAAGAAGAAAAGAAAAGAAAAGCCGTAGAAAATGGGAGATATTATATTGTATATTTGAACGATAGCAAAAAAAGCCGAGCTACAAAGAGAGATAGAAAAGGAGGCACTTGAGCGGATATTGGAAGTTTTATATTACTTTTTGAGAGGGGACAAAAACAATATGTAGGCCAAGTCTAATGTTTTCTTTCCATTAGTTTATGATATACATCTGCCAGGTATATATTGTTCTTGGATTTCTTTTCCCCCTTCTTTCTTTTCCGTGGCCTTGGGTTCTTATGGCACAGAAGACAAACATTGACTGCAATATTTACAATCCAAAGTGTAAGGCTCACTTTGATAATCACTGCCGTCCCTACATTCTCATGGGTATGCAATGTTGCTGACAATGGATTGCCTAATGTGTACATGTCATTAATTTACACCAAACGACAGATTTTCCCTTAGAGAGAAATGAGGAAAGAAGAGACTTCCTATTTGCCTTACTCTACAGCTCTGCCATTTTGTAATATTAGAGGGAGAAGAAAGAGAGGAGAATAGAGATTGTGTGCATATTAGATGAGAATCAGGTTTCCTCTCTTCTCTACTTGTGGTTGGTAGTGTGCAGTTTTCTTTCTTCCCTTTTCGTCATTGGCAGTTTCTTGGTCACAATGTGCATTTTTTCGCTTCTCGTGACCAAATAAATGCAAAACAAAACTTGAGATGACTTCGTCAGCATATGTTACGCTTATTGGATTCTGACGACCAAGAAGAAACGGTTCCAGAGAAATAGTTCTTGACTTCTTGTAATTGCTATTTCAACTTGAGAAGCAGAAGGACACTTGAGGCCACTTAATTGTTGTCTTTAACAGGCTTGCCAGATCATTGTCTCTCCATTCCTAAAAGAGTCTCTTAATTGTGATGTTGAAGACAATTGACATTCCTCTGTAACGCCAATCCTTAACTAATGATGTTGTTGCTCTCCCCTCGAATGTTATTGTTGGCAACAAACGTCGGTCATTAAGATAGCAAACTGAGGGTCTGGCTTTCACTTTATTATTAATTACAGAGCTCTAATAATGCTTGTTGTTTTTAGTGTCTGCCAGACTGACTGACTGCGGCCTCTGGCTTGTAGTAATAGACTTAATTTGTGGCCATAAAATGTAATACGGTTGAGATCTGGTGATATATGTTGTGTACATTTTTGGGCAATTAGTGGGTTTTGTGAGGAGGGCTTTAGGGGCTCACACGAACTAACAATTTCGCTCTATGTCAAATTGAACTTGCTTTGTTTAGCTCATTTTATAGTTAATATTAAACTCTTACAAAATATTATTAACGCTTAAGAACTGTTATCGCCAATGACAATGAGTCACAGTCTCAATATACAATAATTGTCCCAGTCTACTTTCCTCCTTGTGTGCAAATAATGGCGTGATTAAAAAACCAGATCAAACATAATAAGCCGGACCGAATCAATAATTGATTTTCACAAAATAAAAAGTCGAGTCCATATTTTACAGAGACTGTCGCGCAATCAGAGAATCTGAGCAATCAATCCTGAGAAGAAGAAGCAAAATTCATTAATCAATTGTAACGTTCCAAAATGTGTCACAGATTTGATCAATGTTCCTTCCTCCTCCATTCATGCTTAAGCACACCACAAATAAAACCAATTTCCAATGAAAAACTGCATTTACTTTGGGTTGTCGAATACCAATGAGATTTCCTTGGAAAGCGTTATTTGTCTGCTTTTTCACTTTTTTCTCCTACACTGACTATTCAAGTCCATATGGAAATGCCTCGGTGATGAAAGTGATTTTTCAAGACTAGTGTGATGTCAAGAGTGACAGCAGTGAGGGCCACTTTTTGCTTGCTCACATTGTACGCAGGGTCTAAATCCAGTTAAAGTGTTCTTTATACCACTCCTCTGTCTAAATCCCTCTATTTTCAGCTCAACGAAAACATTTTCTTCCTTCTTTACTGCTCAAGTGCAGACAGAGAAGAAAGGGCTGAATACATAAGAATATCAGGGGGAATTCCCTTAGGACTACTGTGGTGGTGGTGAGAGATCAAGTGGCCGCAAAACAGGGCTGCCAGCCGGGATAAGGAATCAGTTCTAGACGTGTACAAAACCACTTTCACTATCATGTATCCCAGGGATTTCATGTACTGTCAACAGGCCAATAATGGAGATAAAAAGGCCTTTCTCGAGTCCATGTGTCTATTCTGTCGGAATGAATTTTGAATTTGAAATGATGCAGACGACCGACCAAAAAGGGCTCAATCTGGAATGGAAGGAAGAAAACAAGTCTCTACATGATGCGACCCACTTCTCCTTCTTCTTTTGGCACATTTTCTCTCTCTCTTTTCGGCTCACTGCATTTTCAAAAATGAAGGAGGGACTACTAGGGACAAGGAAGCTACTATCCTACAAGGTCTGCTGTCTTCTTCATAGTACGACAGAAGGTAGAGAGAAGAAAATAAGCCAGTCTACCTTGAAAAAAGCCTCGTCGACTAGGAAAATGAAACACACAAGAGCTTTAATCTGTTCAAACATCTCTCTTTCTTTCTCTTTCCACTCTAACCTTGATGAAGGCTAAAGTTATACGGATAGAGGTTTAACAGGGTTTTAAAAGGCTATATTTGACTGGCTTTGACAGGAATGGAAACAACTTTGTGGTGGAACTCAAGTCCAGAATATAGCTTTAATTCTGATACAAAATGCCTCCCACCATTTTATAACCAGTGTGCTTTATTGACCCCGGCTTTTGTGACCTTCAATTTGACCACCAAATATATAAACCCTTTATATAAAAAGACGAGGAGTCGCCCAAAAACTGTAATAGGACTGACAAATTCAGACTATAATACAGGCTAAACCACTGAACTGGGAGACATGTCATCCAAAGCAAAAAGATGCTCAGAAATGAAACAACCTTCCGAATCTGTCGTTGCCTTGGACAGCACAGTTGTCCAGCAATGTCAACGTGATCGGAATTAATTTATTTTCACACTCCAGTCGAGTCTACTGTGGCGGCCTTGGCTAAGCTGGCAAATGAGCGGAGGATATTGCGTCCTAGCTGTGTTTCTGTCTACTGCATAATGCTTCATTCTTTACATTTACTCCGTATATTCATTTCATACTTTTCCGAGAGAGCCTAAAACCGGCAATAAGGCAATATTGAAAGGAGAAATCGACCCTTTTCCTTTTTGGGATCGGGGCATTATTATATTCCCTAAACGATCCCTTCTGGCCAGCCAACCTTTTCCTTTCTCCTTATTTTTCTATGAGCAGCTTTGGCTGTATAGTAAAACCGAAATTGCATCACGGCTTTTATAGCCACTTTTCCTTCTTCTTCTTCCTCTTCTTATATTCCTTCTTCTTCTTCATTTTATACTCTACTTTTTGGAAGAATGGCCATGAAAAAACGTGAAAGTCTTCTTCTGAAGCTGCTCTTAACAAAGAGGCATCTTCACATTTTCCTTCTCATGGGTAAAGAATACACGAACCGCCAGAAATGATGTTTCCCTTCTTCCTGAACCCAAGAACACGCGATAGGCCTCAAAGAAAGAGAAAGGAAAAGAGATGCATAGATAAAAAATGGTGTAGTAGAAGGGCGAGCAGATCTGCAGTGGTCTGCTGGGTTTGGACGGAGAAGAAGAGAAAAGGAACTTTTATGACACATTTGAGATGGAGAATCGAGCCCTTAGTGTGTCTACAGGGTTGCCAATAATTCGACCCATTCTATACAACACCGTGAAGAGACAATGTCAGCCCCTTCTTATATTCCCAGCTCCGGAAAAAGGGCAAAATGCAGCTCAAGATGGTATTTTTTATGGCAGTGGAAACCAAAAACGATATTCTCCACTTTCTTCTTCGTTGTTGTCTGGCTGGCCCTCTTCAGTGTGTCACTGAATGCAAAGATAAAATATTTATCTGATGCCAGCTGCTGCTGCTATTGCAGAATACAACACTCGATCGTGGTGTGATGAATTCGATTTGGCGACTTGCAGAATACATAACGGAGGAGGAAAGTGTGGACGGCAAAAGAAACCTCTTGAACGTCGTCGTCAGATCTTAGACGTGAGAGGGGCAGCATTCGTATCTGACACATTACAAGCGCAGCTGATTATTTTTGGCTATTATTCTGTCTGAAGAGGATCTGGAAAAAGTAACATAATTGATATAATCTTACCTCACATGGTTCGTGCTATTATTGTATGAAACAATATTTCTTCTCCCAGTGAAAATAGCAATCTGTCTTGTGGTAGATTTGCGCCTGTCCAATATCAAGAGATCCTTTGCCTGTTGCTGCTTTACTCACTCTCTCTGGGTCTATCTGCTTCTGCTCAGCTTTAACTCATGCTATTATTTGGGCCTCAGCTTCATCATCATGTCTGTCTGGAGGAGGAGGAGGAAAAGTAGTGAACATTTTACTGCTGGTTCCAGCAGATCTCTTTTTTGCGGGATGAAACTTTTATTTTTGCATGTCCTTCACTCTGGTAGACATTTGTCTTGAAGCCTAAAACACAGCTCAGACTGATGTTTGAAATTAATTACTATTTGTCACAAATAACCTTTCGAACTTCGCCTCTCAGTTCCAAAGCAGGAGCAAAGAAAGAAGCAAAAATGCAACAGTGTCCTCTTTTTTCTCTCTTCCGGCTCTTTGCAATCTCCTCCCGGTTCAAAGGCTCTTCAGCAACTGAAGAGCGGCCTTTGCCCGTGGAGAGAGAAGGAGAAGAGAAGAGACCCCTCCTTGCGCGCGGCCTAGCTGTCATATCCCATTTTAGCACGCAGAGACACGTAATTTTCAGGATGAAGAAAAGTTTTTAATCTGCCGCCGACTGTGTTTTGTAATACAAGGAGCACGAAGAAGAAAGAAAGAAAGAAAGATCTTTTCATCCGGGTACAACGTGTTGTGGGAAGAGTAATTAATATTAATTTACGCACACTCCACGAGGATGGCTCTCATTCATTACACTTTACATGATGGAACATTAAAAGTTCTCAGATGCTGACATTATAAATGCACGATAAGGCGAAGCATATTTTAAGTCACTCTGAATCTCTGAATAGACTGACAAATGCGCTTTGTTTCCATGCAGTAAGTTCCTTTTATATGCTCTCAAGAAGCAGCAAAAGAACTCAAAACGACAACGATGGGACAAAAAATCTGGAAATAAAGGCTTGTACAGAAATGGAGACTTTTATATGGGCGCAAAAAGAGAAGGAGCACAATTGAACATTTTCAGGGAAATAATACTTTTCTTTCTACTCCATACATTTCAAGGCTTTCTTTGAGAACAAGAAAAGAATGCACTTCAAACGCTCTTCTTTCTTTCTCTCTCTTCCCAAGAGGGCCTTTCAAACGCCTGCTCAGCTCTGGCCAGTTGTAGGATAGGTACACGAGGAGAGTTGTAGTAGAATATAAAGAAAAAGTTGAACGGATGCCTCAACCGGCTTGTCCTACTTTTCGCTCTACTTCTTCTCCCACCAGGAGGGGGAACTAAAACAACGTCAGTTTGAAGCTACTTCGTCTCTCTAGTCGATTTAAACCCAGGTGGATCTGACGTCGATTTGATTCTTTAACGAGGAGAAAAAAGAAGTCTTGATATCAATCATAATAGGAGCTTTAATTCAAACGAGGCCGATAGACTGAACATGTCTTCCTTCATTTGCTCTCAACTCTGAGAGAAGAATTGAAGTTGGAGGAAATATCGGATTAAATATTTCATGGCGCCAGAAGTGTGCGTGGGCTTGACATTTGAATCGTCAAGTAGGGAGGCCATGAAGTAAAAGACAAAAGCATATATTATGTCGCAATAGAGATTTTTTTTCTTATATCATATCATTAAATTTATCATCCCTGTTTAACAAGAGGAAAGTTGTTAAAACACTGCCAGGGCCTACTAAGAAGATGAATGGCAGAGAATAAGAAAGAAAACAGAGAGAAAGAGAGAGAGAGAGAGGGAGAGAGAGAGGAGAGAGAGAGGGAGAACCAATCGATGCCACTTGCTTTCCAATTTTAACATGGTTGAATTACAAATGTTCTCATTGCAATAAAAAGGATTATTGCCGACTTCTCTTTTGAAAGGCTGTTGCAGTTTTAAAAAGTGATGGATCGGCCATCATAGACTGCCAGCAAGATTGATGCAAGCTTAACGTCTTTCCACTTGAAGTACACGGAAAAGCAGATCAGTTTCCTATTAGACCGTTATATAAAGTGTATATTCGTTATATTATGACCATGTTATATACAATAGAGAGCTGTATATTGTACGCTTTTAGATGCATTTGTACTTGGTATGTGTTTGGCTGTCTATAATTCAGACTGTTCTTGTATTAATCGACTTGGACAGGACAGTACAAAGTACAACACTATAAAAATAAAAGCTAGTTCTAGTAGAAAGGAATACTTTATTTGCCATAAACTATTTGGCAAATGCGAACGAAGAGTAAATGTTCTATCGAAATAAAAGGTGTTCCTAACAGCTCGGTTCCTTTCGAAACAATGTTCGTTCCATTCTCCGATCTTCTTCTTCCTCCGTATCTCATTTTTCTCCTGCTGCCGCCATCGGTTTTCCGTCACTTGTTCGAACACACAAGAAAAAGTGATCTGAGTGGGAAAACTAAGAATGGAAACGGTGATACGAATCTACAATACCAAAGACCGGTTGCTCTTCACACACAGCAAACAAAAAGGCCTTGTTAGAAGAGGAAGAAGAAACTGTTTGTCGATCGGAGATATGTGTGTTTCAGTTTCTTTGACAGGCAACGACGTTCTTTTTACTTCTACAATTGTGTTAACTACATGGTGTTTTACTCCCAAGAAGACAATGGTCATGAGAAGGGAAAGGGAAATGCAGCAAAAAGGTCAATAATGGCTTGTTACTTTCACTTCAAAGAAACTTTAGCTATGTACTGTTATATGTTCTTCAAAGCAGATCCTAAACTTCTTTAAATTCACCAGGCTTTGTGTGTCAACACTTTATTCCAGGCTTAATCTAAGTAAAATGTACTCCAGGTGGGGATGTTGGCAGAAAAGTCGACGGTGAGAAGAAACATTGAAGCATTGAAGACTATTTTCCAGAAACGAGCTTAAAGAGCTTCATTATTGAGATGGGGAGAGAGAGAGAGAGAGAGAGAG
>LR141003.1:0-10931 GCA_900659605.1 Tisbe holothuriae | reverse complement strand
CCCCCTAAGCCGACCCCCGCCCGTGCCCCAGCCCCCTCTTCTCTCTGCCTCGGGGGCGTAATTATTCCTAACGGACTTTGCTCTCTGTGTACACTGTAGGTGCTGTTTCCTGGTGCTGTAGAACCGGTTATTATTCCTTATCTTAAACATGAAAATATTTATGTCTACAATTGTTCGTATGTTTTTCTCGTCACTTTTAAAGCTACTGTCTTCTATGAACCATTTCCAACATGGGCATTCAATTTGGAATCATCAACTACATGTCGTCGGACTGGTTGACTAGTGCTATTGTCGTGGGCATGTGCCTGGGCTGCTTTGTGGCTGGGGCTGTCACGTTGGTCTGTACATTCTTCATGTACCAAAGATGCAAGTCTAAGAGGCGGACCGTCCGTGGCGGCGATGGCACTATCGTTGCTTAAGAAGAATGAACGGAATCAACATTTAATTGGAGATATAAGATTTCATTACTATAACTTTTTAATTGTGATGGACGTTAAATAAATCTTCATGATGCATTCATTCCAAGGTCTGGTGGTACTTTGTTTTATTGTTTAGTATGCCTGATACGCCACGGATGCAATGGCAGAAGCCAACATTAATACAATAACCTTGTCTCCCACTGTATTGAACCATAATAGCCAGTAATGATGGTACTCTATTCCTTCTTGGTTGTTCATCAGGATGGCTTTGTCGTAAGCGATCAGTTGAAGTGACATGAAGAGTACCCCCAGTTCAATGAAGGCAGCAGCAAACAAAATTACTACGCTTGATTTCATGGTGCTGTGTGGGAAAGGGTATGTTACTTTAAGTTTTATTACATTTTAATATTTATGGTCGTTACCTTGCTTCAGTTCGGTTTAGATGTTCCACGCGGTGTGGAGGATTTCGCACTTGAATGTAAACTATTACAAGGAACTGATGATATGAAAAACCAGTTTTACTGATGCCATTGGGGGGAGTAATAGGAGGAGGAGGAGGTGTGAAGTTAGTCAGAAGATAAAGTTGATGTTACATACATTGAAGTCAGTTTGACAAGTACCTTCACACAGTTCACAATTGTTGTACTCTACTTAGATCCCAACTTTGTGATCCTTGTTTCCTATCTTTTTTGCCATGCCTGCTGAGGAAGAAGTCACCAGCAAAGTTGAGATGATCTCCCCGGAAAGCAACGAGAGTGATTGGAGCTTTCCGTCTTTGGAGAGCATTGACTCCAATGGGAGAGTTAAGTTGAAGGGCGGGTGTAATGATGAACCGATGGAGTTGACGTCCAAGGTAAGGATAATAATAATTATTATTGCCTACAAAGCCATGGGCAACTGTTGCGCACGTCTTAGCAATTCCGTGCGCAACAGTTGACCACGTCGTCGCCTTTAATTTTACAGAGCAATGTTGTCACTGCCCATGCGCCTATGGACATGTCCACCAAGACCACCTTCAAGGGCAACACCATGAGTATTCGCGTGACTGGTGGATTCGTTGGAGTCCAAAACGGGAACGATAACTCAAACGGCGGGCCTGTCAGGGCTAACACTGTAGTCGTGAAAGGCACTGTCTACCATGATGGACATGTTGTTCCTGAGGTGTCTGTAAGTTCCGCCCCACCAGCCCATCCGTCTGGTCTGCCTACTGCTCCAGCAGCCAAGGTAATTCGCATTTCATTATTATTTTGCTCACTCACACTCATGCATGTATATATGTTTTTTTTCTGATCCTTTGGCCACGTATTATAAAAATACATTTGTTAACAGTTTATTAATAGAGTTACACGTTTCAATTTTCCCGCTTTCCAGGTGAAGCGGTCTAAACACATGCAGGTGTCACAGTCGGTTGCTAAGGGATCCGACGTTCCTAGCGCGAGTGCAACTTCTCATTCTGCAGCATCAAGTGCTGAGGACAATTCTGTTGTTAACGCAAAGTTTCCCAGTGTCATTCCTGAACCTCAAAGCGAACTTCCTGCGGATACCAAGTCTACTGCTACAACAACAGCTGCAACTGCACCAGAAGAAGCACCACCACCTACACCTCCTCCAAAGGTTCCTGCAGCTGCAACGGCATCAGAGGAAGCACCTCCACCTGCAACTGCACCAACGACAACGGCACTAGAGGCAGCACCTCCGACTGCGGCTACACGTACTGTCCCATGTTCTGCTTCAGTGACACCCACTTGTGCTTCGGCTGGAACTGAAGGCATTGAGGAGGAAGGACAATCACTGGTAACGCATCACTTTTCCAAAAAAAAATGTGGCTACGTTGGCAACGTAAATTTCAAGAACGTGTATCTGCTTTGCCACGATCTTTAAAAGTACGTGTCCAAGTAGAAAATTCCTGTAAAAGTACGTGGCCGTGTAATACTAACTGTTACCAAAAATTTAAAATAGCTTTTATACTTAACTTTTAAAATTGCTACTAGTCATTACTTTAAAAAATGACAAAAATTAACTAAACTTTGTTGAACCACAGACCCTTCCTTTCAAACATACTGAATGTAAACCATTTGTTAATTGAAATAATCCTCACATTTGCACTTTCAGGGCAATGTCACAAGCAAAGAGATGGGCCAAGCAGAAACACCTGGAAGTAACAGTGATGCAGCGTCCAGCAAGAGGAAGGCGACCCCATCTACAGACAGCACTGACTCATCACCGAATGCTGCAACTAGGAGACAACAGACAAGAACAGCAAGGAGGAGACTTCTGGGGCCTAGGACAAGTGCAAGTCCTGCAGCATCTCCTCATGCACGACCAAAGAGCCCAAAGAAGAATCTTTTTTCTCCAAGTAAAAGAAGGCCACAAATTTGGGAGGCTTCAGAAACACCAGTGGAGGCAGCGCCAGTCCCAAAACCAATCAGGGATGTATCACAGGAGCAAAGAGGAAACAAAAGACTCTGGGACTTCTCAGGAGACACAGACGAGGAAATTGAAGAGATAAAGAAGCAGCAGCAGCAGAAACTTAAGAAAAAAAAGAAGTCGAAGGCAAAGCAATCGAAGCTAGAAACAGAAGAAATGGAACAAGAAGACCGTCCATCTGAAGTCGAATATGGAACAGACGAAGTGGAGCAGCAAGATGACGATAACCCAGACAACATGAATGTTCAGGGCGACACTGGTATGCAAGATGACGATGACGAGCAACAGTTCATGGATGACGCTCCTAGTCCAATGAATGACCCATGTAGTACTGCTGATGATAACCGAGATCCTCCACATGAACGTAATGTGCAGCAACCTCAGCAGCCACCTCAGCAGCAACCTCAGCAGCAACCTCAGCAGCCTGATCCGTCGGCGTCGGCGGGACCCGTGGATATTGCAAGTGATGAGGAGGGTCAAACTTTCCAGGACGATGCAGCAGCACTAGAGATACCCTTCCATACAAATCCAATTGTGACTAAGAGAGCAAGGAGGAAGATCATAGCCAAAAAACTTGAGGAGCTTCTTAAGAAGGATGATCACCACTTTGACAGGAAAAACATAAGGACTGGTATTAGGCCAACTCAGGTCACCTCAGATGAAAGCAGAGTAGCTACGGGAGAAGAAGAAGGAAACGAGGAAGCTGAACTTGAAAGAAAACAGGAGAAGCGGTCAGCATTGCAACCTATGGATGCCAGTGCGAAAGTTCCCATTCTTCCCAAGAACTACTTTCTTCAGATGAGAAGATTCATGCTTGATAATCCACCAGAAGACCCTCCAAACACTTGGGACCGCCCTGTGAAGCTGCTACCAAACCAGGTTCTCCATATCAAAACTCCCCATGGCGCGGTCACCAACAGAGACAACTTGAGGTAACTCAATCAATGTTTATGGTACATAAGAGTAAATACTTGTAAATGTTATTCAAGGTGCAAATAGAACTTGGCCACGTACTTTAAAAATACGTGGCAAACTCAAAGAAGATTCCTTTTAAACATTTCCTTACATTCACCGGTTAATATATTAATTTTACTAAAATTTACTTTGATCGCTTTTCCAGATTGTATGACTCTTGCCGCCTTGAGACCGGCAAGTACTACTACTTCTACATCAACGAAGACGGCGAGGAAGTGAAAGTGTTCCTCAACAAGACACAGCTAGATGACATCTCCGATGAAGTTAAAGCTTTCAGAAAGGGCAATTCCTCTGAAATTCACGGAAAGTAAGTACAACTTGCAGTATTATTAATTATTTTCCAAAACCATTATCACTTATAGAGACCAACTGAAAGTATAACCTAACTAACATAACAATAACAAAACAACCACTTTCCAGGAAGCACGAGCTCCACACAACACCCAAGGCTCGACAGTTCCGCTTCCACTGGAGGCAACCCGGCAAAAATGGACATGACGACTCTTCCTATTTTGACACCACTGGATTGGAAATCCATTGGTGTTATTATAGTGAACAGCGTTATAAAATCCCCAAGTCGAACCAAATCATCTACAAAGTGCACGCCTTTACGTTTGGCATCGTCGACGGCCCAACAGTTCCTACTCATGTGGTTTCCGCTGCAGGTGTTGACAACATCTCCGAAAGGATCTGGGACGACATCATGAGAACTAAGTACCTGATGCCTGCAGCTAAGAAACTTTTCCTTGACGTAAGTAGAATGGCATACAAACACGTGCCGAACCTTTCTTTTCACGTGTGCGACATTTGTGTTCTACTTTTAATATGGGAATTTCATAACATTGCCTTTTTAATACTTACAGTCCCTCGGAAAGGGCATGACTCCAAAAGCTGCAATGACTGCAGTGGACTCTCAAATCTACAAGCCCATGAATGAACCAGTTCCTAAACGCCAACTCAGCCAACTCCTGCAGAGGTCCAAGAGGAAGTGCGCCTATATCCCTCCAGGAGAGACCGGCATCTTCAATGAGATCGACTCCCTGAAGCACCTGGCAAAGCGCCACGAATCCATTGAAGAGGCGGACAAATCCTTTGCTGAGATGGGGACCCACAAAACCTGGAGTCCTAAATACAAGAGGTTATATCTTTCGCATTATGACAAAGCCAAAAAGAAAGGCATCACTCTTTTTAATTAATTTTCCCTTTGTTATTAAACTTTAAAAGTAAATAACATAAGTATTAAAACAAGTCTAAATGTCTCTTCCTTGTGTAGGCTGGACGTCCAATACTGGCACGTTATCTGCTCACCTAGTGTGACAAGGATCATGAGGGAAATCATGAGGACAGGGTGCTTGACCCTGTACATAGACAAGTGCTACAACATGTCGCTAGCATATGCAACATTCGTAAGTAACACTCTACCTTGACCACCCTGTACGTGGCCACGTACTTAAAAAGTACGTGGCCACGCACTTTTAAAGTACGTGGCCACCCACTTTTAAAGTACGTGGCCACGCACTTTAAAGATACGTGGCCAAATCAAAGAAGATTCCGCTACGACTTCGCTTAGATTCAGCTGTAAATATATTTCTGCTCAATTGTATACATTTTACTAAGCATAATTAAAGTGACGTTTTAACTTCAATTATATGAGAAAGGCATTAAAAACTTTTCCGATTTTTAAGGTCACATTCCGCCATCCTAACATCATCGACAAGGTTACCAAAGTGAACAAAATGGTATGTCATACTTGCACACGTACTATGAAACACTTCAAGTAAAAATACTCCTACAACAGGTTCTCGGACCAACACTACTCCACACCAGCTCCGCTGCCGTAGTTTACGAAAAACTGTTTGACTACATGTACCGAAAGATTGGCAGCAGGGTCGAGATTGTCTACGGAGATACAACACTGAACCCACCAGGCAAGCGTGAGGATGTCAACTTTTCCTGGAACCACTTCCAGAAGCAAAGAGATAAGTTGATGACTGTGGACAAGGTCAGTAACATTACATGAAGCATAAATTATTTACATCATTACCGACTAATCACATAATCCTTTACCTTCCAGTTGAGGCAAATGAGAGGCACTGACTTCAGTTCGGATAGCACCTACCAAGAAACTGGCCAGTCCTATTCACACCGAGTCAGTCAACCGTCTCAACAAAGATCACCTCCCAGCGAACCAACGCCGGAGAATGCATTCCACGGGTTTGACATTGAGGTACTGCACGACGATGAGGACCGACAAGACCGTAACCTTACCACGCCTTACACCCACAAAGACTACGAATCCGAACTCGAAGGGGCTATCGAGGCCATGGAGGAAATGACTGGAGCAATAAACGACTCCTTGGGTACTAAGGGCCTGGAAGACGATGACGTGATCAAGTGGCAGGGTATGAACTGCTTTGCAGTCTTTGACCGCGATAAAGGAATTCTCCTGGCCATGAAGAAGTCTTTTCCAACGGTGGATCACTTCACGTGCATCGTCCACCTCGCTGAAAATGTCATCAGAAGAATCAGGGCAACCATGGTGCCCAAGAAGCAACACAGACAAGGATACAACAAGGCCCTGAAGTACTTATGCAAGTAAGCAAATACATATAAGACCAAACATGTGTGTCAGTTGGGACAGTACTTTTAATTTTTACCCCACCCAACTTAATTAAACAATGCAGTTCGCCACGTACTATTACATATAATCAAAGTTAGCCACGTCAATTTCAAATTTAAGTTTGCCACGTACTATATACTATTTCATAAATTTTAAGTTTGCAACGTAACATTGTAGTTAACCAGTTTTACGGGAAATTGAAGCTTCCTTACTAAAAACAACTATTACCATAACTGTCATAACACCTCTAATATATTTCTTAGGCACATGTTCTTCGACCCAGACAGCCCGTTCCGTTGCAATGACGCGACCCTGGCAATCGCCGTCTATGATCGGCTCATCAGCGACTTCAGGGCGGAAAAACCAAACAGTCTAAAAGACGACGAACTCATCGAGTACATGAAGAAGGAGATCGCCCCCCATGTCAAGAAGGTTGCAGACTACCGTGCCAAGCAAGCAATCTACTACGGGGGGTCATTGGACGACGCTAACGTTACAAACAACTTGGCCGAATCGATGAACAGCTCCCTTCGGAGACGCATCAACTTCAAGACTCTACTTATCCATGACCTGGCACAAGTGGTCGTTGACCGACAGCATGAAGACCTTAGAGACATCTGCCAAGCCATCCGAGATGACCAGCACTCCCGCTTCCGTCTCTCACCTAAATGGTGGCACTGGAGGGCTGTTCAGGCGCCGCTTGAAATTTGGCCCATTCCACAAGCTCGCATGAGAAGGTGCATCGGTGAAAGAGATTGGGCACAGATGAAGAGGCTCCTTCAGGCTGCACACACAACTCCTTCTATGCCAAGAGAGCAGGTCATCAGGAAATATCACCAAAGAAATAAGGCCAATGAAGAGAAGAGAAGGCGTCTTCTCGGAGAACGTGAAGACCTCCATGAAGAAGACGAGCCAGAAGGAGAGGAGGCGCAAGAGGAGCAAGAGTCCGACAGTGACGACTACAGGTCGGACGACCTAAACGTCTTTGAGGATGATGAAACGAGCACCCTCATCGCATTGAACCAGCAAGGTGAACAAGTACTTGCCCCAGCACAGGGAGAACTCTCAGACATTGATGCAAGAGGAGCAGCTATCCTAAACTTGGACGATAACTCACCAAACCAAAGGCAAAAGACACCTCCACCCAGGCAGCCTCGCGGTGACCGTCAGCGTCAACCCCAGAGCCCGCCACCACAGAGGCAGTCCAGCAGAGACACAACCAGAGGCAAAGGAAAAGGGCAAGGAGCAAAAAGGGGTCGCTCTAAGCAAGCTGGTCCACAGCCTGGTCTCATTGACAGCTTGATTAACCTTCCAAAACTGCCATCCACTTCCACTGCATCAAGAGGCAGAAAAGACCCAGGAGGGAAGCGTGTCCAGAGAGACAAGTCGGACCAGAGAGACCTGCCGGACCAGACAAGACATGAGCCACGCCTGCGACAAGCCATGGACAGTATGGACAAGTCAAACTTGCAACCCAGCACCTACAGAAGGAGCCCCAGCAACGACAGCAGCAGGAGCCACAGCAACGACAGCAGGAGCCCCAGCAACGACAGCCGGAGCCACAGCAACGACAACAGGCGGTTCAGCAGTTCATCCAGCAGTTCATCCAGCGACGACAGCAGAGAAACCAGCGATGATGAAGATAATCCCGGCGGAGGGCGCGGAGGTCGAGGAGGCCGAGGAGGCCGCGGAGCATCGGGAGACAGCGCTGGCAGGGGAGGACGCGGAGGACGCGGAACTTCAGGAGAAAGCAGTGGCAGGGGAGCACGCGGAGGACGCGGAGGACGCGGAGCCTCTGGAGACAGGGGAGGACGTGGTCGCAGGCAAGACCATGGTACCGGGGAAAACCGTTCCACCAGTGCTCCGTCTGTACGGCAACCAAGCCCAGATAGTTACGATGAATTCCTTAAGAAGCGTATTGGAGGACCAGCAAGCCAAAAGAAGAAAACAAAGAACACTGCACGGTCGCAGTCGACTAAGAGGCAAGCTGAAACTGAACCCCTCGAATACAGCAGTTCTGATGTGGACAGACCAGAACCAGGCCTGGCAAAGAAGAAGAAAAGAGGAAGGAGAACTGGTGACAGGGAGATCTGGGACAGTGCAAAGGACCAGATGGTGACGCTGAGAGCGAGTGGTGCCAAGAAACCGTCCCAATATAAGAGTGGTGAGAACACACGAACAAGCCCAAGAAAGACTTTGAACAATAAGAAGAGAAGAAAGCGTAAACAGTAAACAGTAATGCTGCAATATCTGGTGATGATGAATGAATACATATTCTTGTGATGAAAGTTAATGCGGATGAATAAAAGGATGAATGCATGAATTGTAATTGTATTTTCCGCTTCATTTATTGAATTTAAAGTTGGCCACGTACTTTTCAAAGTGGAAAACACGTGGCCAACTTGGACACGTACTCGAAACACGTGTCCAACTTGGACACGAGGTACAGACCGGGTCGCTTGACCAAATCCGCGCGCGGACGATCGCCAGAGGTAAAGTTGTTGGCCACGTACTTTTTAACACGTGCGCAACTTGGCCACGTGCTTTCAACCACGTGGCCAAAGTTGAGCACGTGTTCGTAGTACGTGGCCAAGTATGACTGGTCATACCACCCATATGGCTTTTGGTATCTGAAAACTTTACTAATACAATGTCAGTTATAGCCTTTCAAAAGCCCTTTTAGGGGTGGACACGTGTACCTTGGTATAGTAAAATCATGCGCTATGAGTTGGCCACGGCTCTTTTTTCGGGAAAACCTTCAGTTCTCCTATTATGCAGAAGCACCGAATACTGAAACTTTGCCATATTGATGGTCACCCCCCTGGACAACTTTTGGGGGGTGGACACGTGCAAAAAGTGAAAAAACGTTGCGCACATGAAAAAGCAAGAGCCGATAATAGTAGGTGCACCCAAAAGCAGCATTCTTTAAATTGGCTATGCCTCAGGCAAGATATGGTGTGATACAAATGCAATATGTGACTCTCAATATTTTTTCAAAAGAAAAATGTATAAAACACAATAACCGTGCTATTTTATACTTGAACTTTTTTGTTTTACACTTTTTAGCATTTTATTAGCTCCTTAGGAGCTAACAGGTTAAAATGGCATCCATTTGAATGTTTCAAAGGGCGTGCAGGCTCAAATTGGTGGTAAATATGGAAAATTATGAAGATAAAATGGAAATAATCGTGTTTAGATTTAGTGTTTCAATATACCCAAGGGATTGAAACCCCAAAATCACGTTTTTTTAAATTGATATAAAAATACTTGACTTTTAAAGATTCCAAGCAGGTCCAGTTTTCCTGAAAAATGGAAGTGACCCGTTTTTTGGGGTAGAACTAAAGTGCTTTAAACTCCATTTATTTGCATATATGACATCAATCAGTGTTTTTACCAATTTAAACACTCATAAACTTGACAGAAAAAAATGCTAATTTCGGTATATTGGTATAATGTTTTTCCTTGCCAGCCTCTTTCTGTTAGCAACTAATGCATGCAGAGCCCACTCTAGTAGGGCATTAACATTGGGCTGCCAGTTTGGAGCAATTGCAGAAGTCGTACCAGTGGCCATAATTGTGTCAAGACTTCATTATATATCCAAATTGATGTTATTTTTTTTTAATTTTTCAGCATTTTTTGCTTCAGAAAGTGATTTTAACCTAAGTTTGCATGACATTATCAATACAAAATTATAGAGCTAACTTGCCTAACCAAACCTAACCTAATAGCCTAACTATTTTGGAATGAGCCCCAAAATACCCTAACCCTACAGGAGCCCTAGCCCTGTGGGAGACCATTACATCCTCCCTACATGTTCCCTAAATACCATAACCCTATACCTTATCCCTGAGGGTGCCCTAACCCTGCAGGTACCCTGTACCCTAGCCCTACGGGGCACTCAACCTCAGGAGACCTTCAGTACAGGATGCTGGGAGAAACAGCAGTAACACTTAGTCCTGACATTTTGTCCATTTTTTTAACAAAACATTTATGTAATATTTTTTATGTTAAATTTATTGATCCCAACCAGATATGGCTTAAAAATAACTTGGAAGTTTCATTTTTACTCTAAACACAATTTTTAAGGTCATTTTGGCTACTGGTACGACTTCTGCAATCAAGCCGCCAGTTTATTTGTATGAACAGTACATACACAATAATTTATATACACTAGCTATGTCAGATAGTAGATAAAATTATTTTGTAAAATAGAGCGCTAAGGAAGTACTTTGAGCTTTTTAATAATCGGACTCTGAGTTGTTCAGCTGAGTATTTTACAGCCATGGTCTGAAGAGAGTCCCTTTGCCTGAGTCATTTAGCGCAGAAACCAGTGAAATGGTACTAACAAGCTTGTTAGTACCATTTCTCTGGCACGTGTTGCGTGATTCCTGAGCTGCGGCAATGCATTATAACGTAAGAGCTCTATGGAAACTTATATCGCGAAGTTCATTGTTTTCCCGTCAAGAGCGCCACCTGCCCTACTTCTCGGT